>WOGL01001588.1:0-11407 GCA_015342145.1 Leptinotarsa rubiginosa | reverse complement strand
ATAGTTAAGGGCAGAAATTGGCCCTTGGAACAAACTGAAAAAATAATTATGGCCCGAAGGCTTCAAAGTTTGGAGACCCCTGCAATAATATATTGAAAATAAAGTATACGGGTTCATAAATATTCAGTTGTCAAACTGATCTTTACAACATTATCTGAATACCCTACAAGAGTAGGGTATTCAGATGATTCAGGGTATTCAGTTGATGAAAATCATCTATACCGAGTGACAACGAAATCATTATACACGGCGCCGTTCAAATGTTTATCAGGTAAGAAATTTGTAACTCGGAATATATTCATCGAAACCAATATTTCTGATGATAAAACGCTTGAGAATATTTTCAGAATTAACTGGAAATAAATCCGAGTCAAAAATTTTGAACAGAACTCAGTATCTTTTTTTCGACCATTTGATCGGATATCAAATACTTTTTTCGATGATATTACTTATATGGCCATTTCCATCCAAAATAGCGGCGAATTAAATATAACGGCAGTGTGACGTCATCTATAGAAATATTATCAGGCAACTCGACATTGGAAGAAACAAACTACGGGATTCAGCCAGTTTTACTTACTTACATATTTTACTTAATTTAACTGGAAAATCTCGATAGGGAGAGACATTTATTCAACTTTTACATTGAAGTGTACCTCTTTTACCACTGAAAATTGACAAAAGTACTCTGCTATTCATTTTTCTATGCCTTTAAGAATGTGGAAGTGTCAAAGCTGCTCTATACTTCGGGGAAAGAAAGGTTTTTGGCTTTCTACTTCTTCATCTTTTTACAAAAAAATGTGTGACTCTTCCAAATAGCTACTTACTCACTTTTTCACTGTCACAGAAAAATTAACAGCATTTTTTGTAGTAAGAGAGGTAACTTCGATATCATAGTTCAGAAAATCACTTTCTATCAATATTTTCGAGATAAGTGAAGTAAAATATGACTTGAAGGGGTTATCTTTTTAGGAGTGACATTTGAAAAAATAAGAAAAACGTTCATAGAATAGTGAAAAATTCCAATCTTTGAATTCTCAATCTAAAACTGTTCAAATTTTGTCGAGTTGTTTGATAATATTTCTATAGATGACATCATAGTGCCGCCATATTGAATTTCATCGTCTTTTTGAATTAAAATGGCCACATGTGATATATCATTGAAAAAATGATTTTATAGTGGAGTCAAAAAAAATATACAGGGTACCTTCTAAAAATTCTTGTCTTGGGTTAATTTCCGGTTACTCTTGTATATATTTTCAGGTGTTTCATCATGAATATCGGCTTCGATTAACTATATCATCACTCCATTCACCAAAACCAACTGTGAAGGTGCGTTAGGAAAAATGAATCTTTTCAGATTTCTTTTCTTTTACCCGAGACCAAAAATGGTCAGACAATTCCCAATAGTTTTATACTTTTGGACACAGAAGTGACTAGATGCTCAAACTCGATATTATACCATAAATTCATAAAACTTCATGTTGGAAACTTTCGAAAATAAAAATATACAGGCAGTTTCGTTCAAATAGTAATCTTTGAATTCTGCAATTTTCGATTATCTGTATAAAAACGGTAGATTTACTAATTCAAGCTGATAATAAATCTCAGTAATTTGTTTCACACACTTTATGTCTGATCATTCATTTCTTAACGTTTCTAGTCTCCATGTAGAGAAATTCTTGCCAATTTGAAAGCAAAATATTCGTAACATTTCGCTCATATACATAATATTGAATCCATATTTTCCATAAAAATGGATCATGAGACAAATTCAGAAGTGATATATCTAAAAATGTATCCTTTACCATTTTCAAAAATGGACCATTTCAAAACATTCGGCCACCCTTTACTAGTACTACAATTTGTGATAATTTGGTAATACATATCTTCTCAGTAAAATTGGATGAGTTGTTTTATTATTCCGAAAAAAAGAATTTTCACTTGTAATATTTGGAAAATGCTGTGTCCCAACATAAAAGATAAATCCTCTATGAAATTTGACAGAACATTCATAAAGGAATGTGAAATGAATATTAATCACGAGAAACATCAGTTTCAAGTAATTTTAACAAAAATATACTCAATTTTTTCCATAATTTTGAAGTATTTGCCTCTTAAGAATGGGTCCTTTCACAATAACCAACATTCTGTTACATGTTTGTATTTCAAAAATAATTCAAATAATAATGTTTTCAAGTAATTGATAACCTTTTCTTTGTCAACGTCTCCATTATTTTTATATGTACTTCAAAATTTCATGTATGAATATGATCCCTGGAAAACTGCAAATTTTTCATCACTTATTTATTGAAACAATATAAAATATACAAGAAACCCCTAACAACTAATAAACTATTACTAAGCGAGAAATACAAAAGTAAAAATCTAAATTCACTTTTTGAAATCAGTTAATGATTTGCTTCACATAATTCTGGATCTGGTTGTTGATTTTAGAGAAAAAACCTGTCAGATTACTAATCAGATCTTCAAACATCTTCTGCTCTTTTTTAAGCGGTATTTTCTGAATATTGTCAACTGTATTCTGGCTAGAATTTGTTTTATTGTGTTTTATTTCTTCCAAGGAGTCAGTTGATTTCACTTCATCTCTTGAGTTTCTACCAAAAATGAAGAAACTCGACGTATTTTCAGTAGCATTTTGAATGATGGGTTCATCAGTGATATGATCATACTTGTTTTTATCTTCCATAATTTTTTTCGTGCTATCTTTCAATAAATCATTCCCAAATTCATGTGGAATCAATTTATCGAATTCTTCAAGTTTCTGGGAAGCAGAATGGGTTTTTTGGTGGTTTTGAACTGTTTCAATGCCCTCCTCCTTTTCGTCATCCTTTGATAACTCTTCTACGGGATTAGGCTCAAACAGGTATGAGTATAATAAATCTTCATTAACGGGAGTATCATCTTCCCCTTCAATTATCGAAGGATGATCTACTTTATTTTTCTTTTTTCTGCGATCCATCATATCTTTCAAGGAAAGAATAGAACTCTCCAACGGATTATTTGTGTAAAGGTATGAGAACAAGGCAGCCTCGGTTACTCCACTGCCCTTTTGTTCCCTTCTTTTCAAAGCTTCAACAATATCGCCTTCGTTTCCAGATAATATACTTTTTTTATAATCAGGAGATTCAACATCGTCACTTGCCTCATCTTTCAAAGGTTTAAGAGAATTGTCCCTTTCTGACTTAAATTTTTTGTTGTCATCATGATGAACAAATTTGATCTCCGTAACACCGTCGTTTTCCTGAATTTTGAATTCATCTCGATTAGGTAACACGAACTCTAATTCATCGTTTTCCGAATATTTTTCTGGCCAAAAATTCTTACTTTCTTTTTTAATCTCATTAAAATCGGTGCCTATTTCATTTTCAAAGTTATCCATACTTGAATCTATACTTCTCCTTCTTCTCATGGTGAGGAGGTTGTTTTGGTCAAAAATATTCTTAAAGAGATGAAGATCATTTGGTGGAATCATCTTGTTTTCATTGAAGGGATTGAAATCTTTTTGCAAGGAAAGTATGTCAGCAGGTTTCCACATTCTCAGTTGGGGGGTTACTGGCTGATAATTTCCAAACATATTTTTGCCATCAAAAATTGATCTCTTGACCATTTTTACTTCAACGGGTATTTTATCGTGGTTATGTCGATATTTTTCTTGAACTGTCGGTTCCAGGGTATTGGTAACTATATTCGAATTTTGTTTATTTTTACCGGCTTTTTTCAAAACATTTTGTTTTTCCGAGTTGGGTTCGCTCGACTGTGTTGTATTGTTTTGCTTTCTAATGTTCTGGGTTTTCAAATCTTTCGTCAATAGTTTATCCAACTTCTCCTTTTTGTGTTTCAGATCTTTTTGAATCATTCGGAGATGTTCTAATATGTCATAGCCAGTTTCAGTTTCATTTTTATGTATTTTTGATACGACTTCCACTGCTTCATTTGCCAGCTCAAGCTCTTGTTTTTTCTTCAGTTGAAGCAACTTCAACTTATTTTTCCTCTTTTTCTCTTCGAATTTCAATTTGTCCTCTTCCAGAAGTTGTTTCAAATCTTTCAGGTGTTTTTTCATGTTCTTCTTGTAATCTTTGAAATCATTTTCGATAGTAGGGAGGTCAGATACGACTGGAGTTATTTCTCCACGTTTCTGGCGAGTAACTGCTTCAAGATTTTTTGGATATTCTGGCATTGGTGTCATCTCATTCTGAAACAAAAAAAACATCAGTCTCCGTAAGTAAAAAATAAAAAATAGAAAGAGAAAAAAAAGATTTCAATGATTATTTATTTCATTTATTAAAGCAACATTTGATCAACACTTTTTTTCTGAAAATGAAACACACTATCTATATGTCTGATCATTAAATTCAAATTTTATTAGTTGTATCTAATATGTGGAAATAATAATGACGGTATTGATAATCAGCATTGTTATGCTAACCTTGACAGAGTCAAAACTAGAGAACAATTTCCAAAAAACTAATTAATACAGTGTATCATATGATTTTCACTAGGTGTTTTTTTTTTCTTGTCCATGCACCTGAAAATTTGATATCATATTATATAAAAAAATTAGAACTCCTGCTGGAAGAAAATTCCAGGTTCAAGTTAGTGTTAAGTTGTTGTTATGAAAACGTTTCTATGAGCTGAGGCTGTGCAACTCACAATTTTCAATCTAATGACTTTTTAGGTATCTTGAATTAATTATTTCGGAAATTACTCAATGATTTACAGTAACTGAATATATTTCACTTCCCATCCAGTGAACCATTTCAATAATTCCCTCCACAATTTTTTTTATTATCGAACTAATGTACAAATAGATAGAAACCGAAAAGATTGCTTTTATTTCATATGACGCAATTTTTGAAAAGGGTAAAATCACATCAATAACAAAACTTTAGAGCCATTTCAACACTATACAATCTCTTCAAATTATTTGAAATAAAACTATACTCTAATATTTACAGTCCAATCTGAAATATCGTATCAGATGATAAACATGGGTTTGTAGTAAAAAAGTCCTGTATTATAGAATTTTAATGTATCATAGAATTTCAATAATGGAACTTCTCATTCAACAGTGTCATTAATGACTCTGCTAAATGAAAATCTTCAAATTGTATTTAAAAAAATAACGGTTGGGCTTTCTACTTCTTATTTTACAAAAGATGGTATTTTCACAATTGATTTTTTTTTGAATTATCAAACTATTACATATTACTTTTTTCTCAAGGTTGCACTGGTCTGGCCCTATCCCCCTAAGCCCCTATACATTTGGGAGGGCACGCCAGCATTGTTAGCCAATAACCACTCTCCATACTGTTAGTGATGATTGGTTCGAGAATCATGTGCCCTGAGCAAGCGCAGTGAGCCAAGAATTACAGCTTTCTGCAGTTGTCCGGCTAAGAGTTCTGCATTAGTATGGCAATCCGGCATGATTTTCAGATTCAAGAGTGGAGCAAGCAACATTCCACCAAGGACTCCAATAATCAGAACAACCATTTTGAGAGTGGTCTGGATAAAGTCTGGGGAGTTCGGAGACAAAATCTCTTTATTTTATCCGTTTTCCTCCTCTTTTCGGATGATATTCGTTTCGCCAGGAGCTGAAAACGCTACGACAAATATCGTTTTGCTTTGGTGGTCGAGGACTACATCAGGCTTATTTGCTTAGATAAGCCTGAGGGTATATTCTAATAATTTCGGCACTTCTCTACACCGCAAAGGATTCCATATCCCCCGGAGCGTAGGGCAACACCCGTGTATCGTCAATAAAGGCCGCGTTATGTCGATAGTTATAGGCTGAGACCGCATATGCTGGACATGCTGACAGCAAGTGCATTAAGGTCTCAGAAGCCTCGCGACAGGTTCTGCACCTTGTGTCAGGAACCCCTATACCAATCACGTGACTGCAGTAGACTGAGGTGTTAAAATCACCATTCGGGTAGGAAGGAACCTTCGATACAGTGTATTCATCAGGCACAATCACCTTTACGAGTTTCTTATATTTTTCAGATTGATTATTTATCAATACTTATTACTTCTATTACTTCAAGCCCATCATTATCATCCCGATAGACTAAGGTGTACAACAACAAGATCCTGGCACCACATGATGAACCCTTCAGTTTCCGACTTCAGCCCACTCGACCTGAGGAAAATGAAGGTCAGGCCAAGATCTTCAATATTGTTGAAGAAGACCCCATGCATTTGCTTATTCTTGTGTTGCCGCAGAAGTGAAGTGACCTTTTTTGGCTTGCATATGGGCCTTTTACTGGACGGGTTCCAACTCGGTGACAGAGTTGTGATCATCTCATTCAGTGTCGAAAATTAAACCGAGTACACCAGCTGCTGAGAAGAAATGCTGCAATTCCTGATTTCTCATCGTCACGAACCATACAGAAAAGGGGAAGTACAACCGAGGATCCGACGATTTGGGATGTGAACTCCTACGGAGGTGCATCATTTTTCGGGTCTACGTCGAGTTCAATGAGCTCCTCTCAGGTTTATATGCCATAATATTCGTAGCAGCAACTTTGTTTTTCCCCGACAGTTTCGATGACCAGATCTGTCAGAGTTTGTGCTGATACTTGCCGTGGAGAGAGTTCTTCACTGCTGTTAGCTCTTGGGAGTGGCGTTGTTCCACCACGAGGTAAGTGTACTTCTCTCCGGTATCCAGATGATGCAGAATGCTTCCATATACGAGCTGCATATTATCATTAATTAATGATTCAAAGAAATAAGCTGAGTAAATGAATAATTCTAAGAGGAAGTGACTAATCCAGGTTTTGAAAAGGTTTTTCTAGAAATTACATATTCACCATCATGATCAAGGATAGCTGATACTATTTATTACTAAAAAGTTATAAAAACAATCAAAATTTTATTGTCGAACCTTTCATCAACCTTTCCAAACGTTTCTAAACGAACATAATATAACAACAATTTCATGACAATAGCACCAATTCAACAAGCTGATAACTCAGTCAACAACGAACTTAGAATTCCACTGACAAAGTTGAATGACTCCATAGAGTTATTCAGTTGAAGAAATGAATCCGGAAATAAAATGAACTTTAAATTCTATGAATTATACTATGAATAGGTAGAAATGTACTGTTGCATTCTCAATAAAAGTTTCGGAAAAAAATCATATTATCATCTACATTCCTGAAGATGCAAATTCAATTGCAGGAACGTGCATAATGATTGGTGATTTTCTGTGAAAATAGAAAAAATACTATCCATTAACTGGTCATATGTCCAATATCAATCATCAGAAAGGCTGGTTATATCAATATACTCACATTTAGTTCCTTTTTACTTGAATGGGACGCTTTCATGCCAAACTGATCATTTCTCTGCGACATACATTCCTTATATTTCTGTTCCAAATCTTCCAATAACGTCTCCAGTTCATTCACCCTTTTGATCAGCTTTGTAGATTCTTTCGATCCTTTTCCAAGAAACATACCACGTTTGAAACGTTCTGACTTCTCGTTGTCTCCTCTTGTACATCCATCCACACCTTCAATGAACTCTGTAGAATCGGGAGATCCTTCCGTGTGATATACATTTCGTTTTTGGCGTTCTACTTCTGCACTTTCACCTCTCTCCTCACTTAAATATTCATTCATACCTCTGATTGACTCTGCGGGGTTTTGTAGACCTTTTCTGAGGTATAAGCTTCGTTTAAGTCGTTCTATTCTATCATCATCTTCTTTCTCACTTGAATAATCTTGTTGATTACCACATTCAGAACACTTCAAGTTCATCTTTTCCAAAAATGATTCTAGATATTCCAGTCTGCTCTTAGATTCGGATGACTCATTAGGATTGTAAGGCTCTAAATAGACACTTCGTTTTCTACGTCTGGAATCTTCTTCAGAAGATGCTTCTTCGGAAAAGTTTTTCTGGAAAACAACAATTTTGTTGATCCAATTAGAGCAAGTATTTTCAGTCACCAATATTTTTAAAAAAATCTTGGGACAGATGATGTTATGAGATGAGGAAGGAATAATTCAAAACCAATTCAAGGGCTACATTAAGTAAACTTATTTCTGGTTGAATACTTTTTGGAAAACATGAAACAATTGTGGATATAAAAATATTTCATTCAATCGATTTGGGAAAGAAAAACGTGAGGGGGTTCAAACAAAACTTTCAATTTTCTAGTAAACTTCAAGAAAAATAGTAAAATAGAAATATCAATATCAATTTTGAAGAACCAAAGGGCTAAATAGTTCATTGTAGCTAGTTTTGAGTTATTAACTGATTGAATTGTGCAATAAATTTCCTATAACTTCAGGAAGAAAGTAAATATCGTAAATTCATGGTGTTTCACTTCGAATGAAGGTCATGAAAAGCAGCACATTGCTAATTTTTCTAAAAATATTTAAAATATATTTATGTGGAATGTCCTTCCTGTAGAGTATTTGCATAATATTACTTTATGTTATGTAATATGCATGTCGTCCACACAATTCTGAAATAGTGAGAGATTATTTGAATTATATATTTCGAAATAAGTGAATCCAATGCATTTTTATTTGTGAGAATATCTGAAAAGTACAAAGTACAGCACATTCATTTTCAAAAAGACCTGCAAAGTACAATATACTCTGAGCTAAGGGCATTTCAAAGAAAAATTGAAACAATTCATTTTCTTCCTCAAATTATAGGATTACCATACAAAAGTCGAAATTTTGAGTTGAGAGCCGGATTTCTAAGATTACGTCAAATTTTATTGGTTGATCAAGATTTTATGTGTGTGAGCTCCAATTTCCATACAAATTGATAAGATTTTTGAAAATTATTGAACTGTTATGAAATTTGACCCAATATTAACTTGGAATTCCGATTTTAAAGTCAAAATAATGTGAGATCAATATGAAATGGGATCGAATTAGATCAGACTGTCAGATTAGGTTAGGTTATAGGAAATAACATCTGTTAAAAGTCGAAATTTTGAGTTGAAAGTCGGATTTCATTTTATATCATTTCGCCTGGCGACGAGTCGCCTGGCAATGAGTCACACTGGCGCCTGTGTAGCGCCAGTGTGACTATTTGTGATGACAACGTCGAACGTGTGCCGGTGAAGTCTCAAAAAAAGCAAAAAAGGTAAGCAATATACAGTTCATTTCTTTAATGTCCTCCCTCTTTTATTTTTTGAACGGGTCAACTAAAAAAATTTAAATTTGGGATAATGAAATTAAAGCATGAATACTTCATTTTGAAGTGAAATTGACAGATGAAACTTCCAAGATGGCGACTAGGCGCCATCTGGGAAAAAATTAAATAGAAAGGGGGGTCTCGTGACACATCTTTTTGAAGCTCCTGACATATGCTTCACAACCTTAGGATATTAATGTCAATATCTTTAACTACTCAAAATGATTGCCTTGAACATCTTAACATATGAACAGCCTATCCGATATTTCACGCCGAACATTTTTGAACACAGTAACGTCAATATCTCTACAAATATTTATTATTCTCTGCTGTATATTCAATATCGAAGCAGGTTCAATTTCATACACCTTTTGCTTCAAATGGCACCATAAAAGAAGGCCAAAGGTGTCAAATCTGGCGAGCGGGCTGGACATTTTGTAGGACCTCAACGGCCAATCCAATATACAATATCCATAACGAATTCATTAGTAGTTCATTAGTAGCAACAGTAGTTTCCAGCATATTTAAATTTTGATCAATAAATAGAGGTCCTACAATATGGTTTTCCAATATTCCTGCTCAAGTTAATTTTTCCTGGATATTGGGTATGTGTTTACCGGAAAATGTGAGGGTTGATGTCACTCCAATAACGGGAATTTTGTCTGTGAACATTGCCGTTTAAAAAAAATGTTCAGTTAATTGGTGTACCATTTTAATTTTGTATGGATGATACCTATTCCTCTTCAAAAGTCTCCACACGGTAGAAGGAGACACCTCACAAACATTCGCGACGAAATAAGTAGACTGTTCAGGATTTACTAACACCTCNTAGAAGGAGACACCTCACAAACATTCACGACGAAATAAGTAGACTGTTCAGGATTTACTACCATCTCACCAATTACTTGCACTTCCTGTTATTTCGGAATGGACGGATGACCTGGGGGCTTTTTGTTATGTACACTACCGGTAGTTGTGAATTTAGATACAAGTTTCCTCAAATATTTTCTACAGATAGGGCGATTCGGAAAACGTTCATTGAAAATCCTTTCAGTCTCATGAAAGTTACGCGTCGCACCGTAAATAAAAATCGCTTCAATTGTTTCTTTCAATGGACGAGAATTGACCATTTTAGAGATTGTTGACGTGGTACCTTTCTACTAGTAAAACCGAAAACTAAAAGAATATTCTACAATGATGTTCATTGTCGTACTGACATTTTTTGACGTTTTTATAAACAAAAAATAACTTAACAACCCTTATCGGGTTGTTGGAATTGCCATATGGCAGATAAAAAGGAATATTTCTAGAAATATCGATATTACTGTGTTTGTCTTCAGGTAATTATTGAATGTTCCGCCATTTTGTAGTAGGTGAAGATATTGACTTCATATTCTAGGGTTGTGAAGTATTCGTCAGGAGCTTGAAAAAATGTGTCACAAGACCACCCTTTCCATTCAATTTTTTTCCCAGATGGCGCCCAGTCGCAATCTTGAAAGTTTCATCTAATTCCACTTCAAAATAAAGTATTCATGCATTAAAATTTCATTATCCCAAATTTCAATTTTTTGAGTTGACCCGTTCAAAAAATAAAATGAGGAGGACATTAGAGAAATGCACTGTTTATTTTTATATTTATTGCATTGTTTTTATTTCCATGCAGCGAGAGCAAGTACCTGATTCGTTAAACTTTTTCCAAAATTTGTATATTTTTACAGCTTTTCAATGAAGTGGCACGTATTAACTCGTTTTTGACGTCTAAATGCGGAAGTTGCCGTGTTTGGTTATAATTATTGGGGTGGTCATCTCACCCGCTTAGGGTATTATGGTCATATTGGGAAAATATTTTTTTGGCAAATTAATGTTTTATTCATTTTTTTTATATGCCAAACGTTTACAAACGTTCTTCTTCGTGTCAATTGGACAAGGAAGCAGTTACAGTCTGCAATCTCTAGTGTTATGTTTTCTTTTTTTTCTGATTGATTCGGCCGCTACTTGATGAAGATCCAGAGTAATTTCAAAAACTACACCTCAACGATTTGATCTCCACACACTTTATTGAACAAATATATCACATGTTTCGCTAAACATTAGCTTTTTCAAGTGATTTATACATCAAATTATCCTTACATTCCTATACTACAGGTAACCATAATTGAGACTACCTGTAAGAAATTACCTGAACCTCTACATAACGTACCTGCTCAATTATGATTTCCTGAAGCAT
>WOGL01001587.1:0-11122 GCA_015342145.1 Leptinotarsa rubiginosa | reverse complement strand
AGAAAAGCCTCAGAGGGTAAGGAAGCTATGCTCCATTCTGAATAAAATCAAGATGGCAATCGGCGTAAGGGCATTTGAGTCTAATCGAGATTTCCAACGCAGAACAAACTAAATACACCACTGAGTAAACTGGAGAGATAAAGAAAGCTATTCAATATTGTAAAGCATTTGAAAACTCGTTTATACAAAAATTGCTGGCGATAGTTGAGTTGTATAAGACAGTCAGCATCGACTGATCATTCTTGTAGACGAGTAGTCTGGGAAGTAATGAACCAAATTACTTCCCAAAAAGAATTTGTTGTATCTACAAGGTGTATATACAAACATCCGCTTTTATTAAAGCCTCAACAAAATCATTCGCTTTTGTCAAAGCAACCAACGTGAATGGATCCAAATCTGAGCACGAAAAGGCCTAACCTACAAATATAGAACTTTTCAGTTCACCGCTAACAGATCCCATGGAGGGATCTGAAACTAGGGAAGAGGCCCCCTTCGACGTATTGATCTAACAAGCGTATCCAATACATCTGGGAATATTTTGAGCTAGTGACCTACGACATCTTCTCCAAGAAGGGTATTATTACACTGGGAGCAAGGGGCTTGAACCTGGACCGGCCAAAGAGCTATGGTGGTAGCCAGTCGAATCCTCGCGGGTTAAATTGACATTTAGCTGTAGAAACATAATATATTATTCCAATTTTTGCTGAAGAAGCATATTGTCGAAAAAGAGCGAGTACAGGTGGGTACTGGTACTCAACGAGAACCAAAATGTGACCAACTGAGTGTCTCACGCCTAGCCGAGATGTACGATCATCAGAAATAAACATGGCTGAATGCAATTACATGGCGGCAAACATGGGGCTAACGATACTTTGAACGGTTCAGTCCCAGAAGAAAGGAGATAATTTTTTTTTTCAGAAAGTCATTTACAAGGTTAACCTCCAGCGGAGATCAGGATACTCTAAACAGAGGAAGCCTAGGCTCTTCAGAGGTAGACACGTATAGTGACCCCCCGGGAAAATTCATTTCTCGTGATTAGCGAGGACACGTCACCAAGTTCGATCCCAACGACGGCAACATTGCAGTCTTAATTGAGAAGGCAAGAAGGAGTGGTATTTGCGAATGTAGATATTGATGAGGATGAAATCATATGCCTTTTTTGGCTCCTGACATACTAAAGTGAAGCCGATGGAGCCCAAATTATCATAAATAACTAGAACTGAAAGTTCCAGAAGAAAAAGTCGATAATGATCCTATTAACAAGCTCGCGTCGGTCTTGCTAAATGCAACGAGACATATGAATAATGAACTACCCACAATCCAAGACGGAAAACGAGGACACGAAAGGATTTTTGAACCGGCTAAAGTCTGAACAAGTGGCGGCTGTGTATAGCTAGACCCAGATTAAGTAACAGATATTTGTGAACATGATCAAAAAAAAGTATGACAGTGACAGCCATTCTTTTGACGAACAGCAAACTCGTAGTGCTCGAGTTTATAATAATTTTATAATAAGTTTATAATAAAAAAATCGGGTTGGTTAAAAGACTGTTCTCTCTGGTGGAGCCAATCATTACTCGGTTATTATAAAAAAAAATGTTTTTTCCGTTAACCAGCTGTCGCACCCCTACGAACGACAAACCTCAGATATCGAAACTTGTGCGAGCTAAGGACTAACGAGGTCCTACCTTTCAACGTGTGATTCCTAACCCTTCCAGAGGTCAGATATTTCTTCAGGGTAAGGGTCTCTAGTACTCTGGAGCAAATTATTTAGGACGCCACCGCTATCAAAGACAACTGAAATCGTCCAAGATGGTCCGGATAATAAAAATAATAAATAAGTTCAAAACCAAACCTAGACACAGAGTAAAACTTAAGGGCACAGATATGTACCTCCGTAAAATCGTGATGTGAACCGCTAAGTGGGAACTTATTTAACGCAGTAGTTTCTGACGGGAGACCATGGGAACTCAAGCAACGGTCCGCAAGGAAATGAGAATCGAAAATGTTCTCCGATAAGGAGAAGTGTGGCTAATAATGTTTTGGAAATTTCCAAAAACTAGGCAAGAAAGCAGTGCTCCGTGGCGAGGGCCGGCAAATAATTCTCATAGACCACCAAAACTGCATAAATAAGAAGAAATGAATTTTCCCCACTAAGTATTAATAATTCTCAAGAACACTACTCCCTAGGCGAGGAAAGATCTGTGGTTGGACGCACTCTTCCTAAGATCATTATAAAAATCAATCACAAAGGAGTATCCGCTTTGGTTGACACCGAGTTCTCGAATAATTTCGTGAGGTTGATATTGTAGCGCAGGAAAATTTGGAAGACCTTACGAACTTTAGGATGGTTTTGATGAGCTTTTAAAATAACACTAGCTATAACCTCGACCAGCTAACCATTGACAATATCATCGAGGGAAGGATCTTCCCTCTTAGATTTACTGTTTTAAAATATCTACATGAGCAGGTTATCTTAGGTATACCATTTTTGAAACATATGGAAGCCAGCGTAGACTTGAGTGGCGGCTCAATTTATTGCGGACAGCCACCTCCGAAGGAGAAACTGTCAGAAGACCCGCGAAGAATGCCACGTCCTTAGAATTAGGCTATTCACAATTTTCGACCGACATCAGAGTCCTTCAAGGACATCTTTGAGGAGATGATACGACAAGCCCAGATGAAGGCCGTATTTACAAAATTCGAGTGAAGGAGGAAAAGCCATTCAGGCAAACGCATTATGTTAAGATATATGATGAACGTACATAGAAAATATATGAACGATACATAGAACGCTACCTTATTAACGATATTTAGTATGAACGCTTAGAAAGCGGTAGTCAGAATCTGGACACTAACAAGTGTGAACAGAAAATCCTCAACGATTATCAAATGGAAGAAGATCTGCTGCAGTTCCCGAGGAAAACCTTCAAGGTTATTAATCCCAAGAATATATCAGGGTGCAATTATCAAGGAGTGCCATGACAAAAGCGACCATCCTGGGGTCGATAAAACGATCACTCAGGTGAGCCGCCATTTTTATTAGTCCAACATGAAAAACAGGTAACGGCTTACATATCCACTTGCCTCATCTGCGCCACTACTAAGGATGGCAAGCCTCAAAAGCCTTCAGGACAAATGTCCATAGACGTGCTGGGGCCATATCCTGCAAATTAGAGTGGAAATACATTCCTAATCGTAACCTCATATTTTTTCGAATCGGGTCGAAGCTAAAACATACAAAAAAGTACAATCAGAAGTTGTGGATACATTTTTATTCAAGGTCTTTAATCGGTAGAGATTTCTACAGGTAGGAGTTAGTGATGGGGCAATGATGTTCCTGTAGGCGACCTGGAATCGGTTTTATGAGCCAGGGTGAAGTCCACCGCACTACCAGCAAGGACATCCGGTCGAAAGAAGGGCGCGAGAGATTGAGAGCAACCCTTCTCGATCTACCGGAAGCTGAGTGAGAGCAACACCTCTACGTGATGATGTTCATTTTAAGAACCAGAGTAAATGCCTCCATGGGAATTTTCCGAGCTTTCTACTGCTCTGTTATGAAACTGACAGACCGGAAGAGTAGGCGACTTCCTATCAAAGGCGACGGCGTAATCAGAATAATAATAGGTCAGGATGAATTAACAAAGCAAACTAGATGACTGAAAAAAATCTAAAAAAAGGAAATTTCACTTTGAACCAGGAATTCGGAATCAATCAGAAAGAATTTCGAACAGCCATAATTTTTCCTTTCAAATGTTTTCGAGAAGTTGAGTACCAGCCCACAAGTACACAGCAACCAAATCGCTAATATCGATCGGTTTCCATTTTGGAGTTCGAAGTGTCTACATTACAGAATAATATTGTATGGAATATGTGAAGGCATCATGAATTGACTCCTTTCTCTGCAAAGTCTACGACCGTGAAAGGAGGAATTGGAGTAAATTTGTCACCGAGTTGGAACCCGTTCAACAAAGGCCCATATCAGAACTGCAGGGATTACTTCACTCGCGCAGCAATATGTCGATGTTTACTTTCTTCAGTTCGAGGATTGAGGCAGAGATCTTGGTCGCAGAAAAGCAAAAGACTGTCATGATGCATGTGGAGCATGCCACTTTCTCCGGCCAAAATATGAGGGATTATGTATCGCATCTTCATCGGCGAAGTTATGTAGCTGATCTCCAGCATGTTGAATGAAGTAGTAGATGGGACAGTTCTACTTCCCGTTGGCTTGGTGCCAATTGGAATACGTACGACACTCGACAAGATCAGGTCTCTAGACCCAAATCAACTGGCTATGGTGAATGCAGAATTTCGTAATGTTCTTACATAAGAGAATTTCATCTAGCAGCCGAAAAGAGGAATTCCTCCTCATCGGTTTGGAAACTTGAAGCTAAATCAAGTCGGCGAGAGAACATGCGTCACGTATCCAATTTATGATGGCGACGAATAGACATTCCACTCCTGAAATGCGGTAAATAGCTGATTACCTAAGATGTACCCATCTCACGAGTCAAGGATCGAGTATTGTTTTTCACCTAGCAGCAATACCTTGACCTGATAAGAATCTGTTGAATCTATTAAAAAACCTGTTGGAAAAATCTGTTGAAATCTGTTTTCCGTTAACCAGCTATCGCACACCTACGAACGACAACTCACAAAAGTCGAAATTTGTGCAAGCTAAGGACTAAAGAGGTCTTACCCTTTAACGTGTGATGCCTAGCAGGGCTATGGCTCATTGAAAAATCACTTTTGTCGTGAAATATACTAAATTCTTCGATACTCTTTCTCGCACATTCCAAGAGCTTCCACGTTTCGTAGATAACCTCTCAAAAGTTGATCAGTTGGAATCCTACTAGAAGGACTAGTTTAAGTATTCATAACACTCAACATAGGCACTCCACCCTTCGCGCAATTCAAAGATTTTTGTAGATGATTTCGATAGTATGTATAAAATGAACTATGCGAAACGATAACCACCGAAGAAATTTGAAGAGTCCTGGCCTGGAGACGTATACTTACCTTAAGATGAAACAACACTACTCCGAAGAAGTAATTACAGTAAAAACCTCTCCGCGGCAAGTATCAGCACAACTTGCAACAGACGTTGNGTGGACTTTTGAGTTTGGTATGTATTCATAACAGAATGATTTCGGCTAGAGCTCGTGAAGCCATCAGGAGTTCGGATTTTATGTTCTGCTTGGTCAGCTTGGTCTATGGCTATGAAAAAGCAGATATCTCTTCAGAGCAGGTGCTCAAGAGGTCGATGAACTAGATGACCAGAACTCGGTCATGAAATTGGAACCCGTTCAACAAAAGGCCAACATAAAAGCCGCAGATATTACTTTACAGCTGCGGCTAGACAAGGACATGCCGACGCAGGTCGAATGGGCTGAAGTCAGAATTTGAGAAGTTCATCTTGACGTGACAGTTGCAAAAGGCTATATATTTGGTTCGCTACGTATTTTCAGGGCACATTATTCTGGTACCCAATGACAGTTTACTTCACAGTTGTGAAGAATAGTCACCGCTTAATGATGCTGGTAAGCCCTCTGAACGGGTAGAGCTTAAAAAACCACTCTCCCCACACCTCATGGTCTGGGGAATGGTCTGGGGAGTGGTCATTGCTTGATGTTACCGTCCGACGGTATTTATGTGAATGAAGGTATTTAAACTGTTAACGGTTGCCCGATTTTTTGATTTTGCTACATCCCCCATCGACTGGGCGAAAAATCGACAGATTTCAAAAAGAGCATGTATGGATCATACACTTGATAGCAATGAAAAAACCTGTTAGCGGCTGCTGCCGGGCCTCTTACTTAAAAACAATTGTTATCAACCCTATTTCTCTCTAACAATCTTCACAGTGTTACTGGTGTGAAAGCTTCCAAACAACCTATTACGCATAACTGCCGCCTAATGCAACCGGATAAATCTGCAATTACAGAACAGACCACGTAATCAGAAATACGAAGAAACTGTTGTCCTAATTCAACGCATTAACACATCCGATTTCACAGGTAGGCCGTTGAGGTCTATAAGTTTCCCAATAATTTCAACAGAAGAGAAGAAGGTATAAGGGTCAACAGAAGGCGGTATCCAGTAATTAAGAAGGCCAGAAATGAACTGGTATACAACTCTGATCGAAATCTCACTAAGTAACATACCTGTCAATAACGTGGACCAATCAGAAAACCCTAGAAACAATGTGGACCAATCAGAACGACCCAGCATAGGTGCGGACTAATCAGGAGTGAGAATTTGCATGGACACCCTGCCATGGCGCACCCACACCACCATCTAAAATTATAAATACAAGTGAACACGTAGCTCGCCAGTCAGTCGTCGCTGAGACTTGTCCTCGCAGTCAACACACACACCTGTGATGTCTGCCGCAGTAGCAGACGAAACGTTTGGTACTTCAGGTTCCATTCGACCACGTCTTACCAGCCATTTAATCGCGACTCCAAACTTGAAAGTCTATGTTATTTTAAATCGTTTTTAACCTGTATACTGTTTGATTGACTGAGTAAATCTGGCTATACCTATACAGGGGAGGCAACTCAAAAAATTATGAAGGTTGGTTTTATTTGTTGAAAAACTAAAATAATATATAATTGGAGATACTACAATAATACAGAAAACAACCGTAGTAACACCCATTATACTATCCGGTTCTTTGTTTGATTCATTAGATTTTCGTTTTATTTGTTAAAACACTACAGACTTATTTTACCAACATTTCTCGAAAAGATGCAAGAAATTATTATTCAATAATAAAGATAATCATACAGTCATTGAAAACAGTCAAAACTGATTTTTTAATGAATATTCAAAACGATTTTTCAAGTAGGTAATTCTGAGATATTTGAACTACCTTTATAGGATTTGTAGATATGCGACAGCATTGGCCATGTTCATGTTATATCAATGTACACCTTACAATTCGATCTTCACAATTAGAAATTTTAATTTATTCTGAGCAAGCTGTATCTAGCCAGAGTTGAGAATTGTAACAAACCCCCATCTTTGACAATTTCAATGCATCCAAAAATTATTAACTGTTTATGTTTTTACTGCCATGAACTGAAAACTGTGTCTCATTTCTTATAGAAAAACTCTTAAAAAAAGTATAGATTCTTTAAATAATAAATATCGATAACAGATGAATCAAAACTGAATTTGAAGATACCGTTACAACTGTGATGTGTAAAATTAGTTTTTCGAATATCGATATTCCTGTCTTGAATATTATAATGCTTAAGTAAAACTCACCAATTCCGTTAACCATCCTAAAATATATGCCAGAGTCATATTTTCATCTGTAAGTTTTTCAGGTTTTTCAAACGATTTATAGGCCATGAGCATGGTGAGAGGTACACTTTTATTTCCAGCTAATGAGGAGTATTCCATCATTCGATCCAATCGATTTTTCATCTCGGGAAAAATATCGAAAAGATCATGATCCGTTAAGTTTTTTATAATTACAGGAAATGTATTTAAAAATGATCGAGTCTCCTCATGCGAAATGTTCGGTTTGACCGAGCTTGAGGAAAGATTCCTGCAAAAAATATGGTTTCAATGAAGTTTTCGAATATATTTTTGGCTAATGTAAAAAATACTTGACCAAGGAGAAAAACAACATAAATACCTCTTGATTCCATTCACATTTAAATATTCATTTATTTTAAAGAATGTAACTTTTCTGATCTGCAAACTCCTTTTCAAAATACTCTGTTGTATTAGAGACATTATTCTAGTGAACAAATACGTCTTCGTACATCTATTATTGTGTACATGCTATATTAAACTATTCTGAAATATATTAAAAACCCATGATAATTGGGGTATTATTATGGGTAATAATGGTGATTATTAAAAAAACTATTTAAAGAATTATTACATGGGAGTTCAAATCTTTATACAGTGCGGACGTAAAAAGTTCCCTTCTAACAATTGGCAGGGACATGATATCAAGGTCGAACAAAGTTATCGTACGTATTATTACGGCATTATTGTTAGTTCTTTTCAATAAAAACAATAGTGTGGCATCATTAGTCGCCATGAGGGTGTTACCAACTTTTTTCAAGTGAAAAGCGATATTTCGAGATACCACCATTGATATGTCTTTC
Organism: Leptinotarsa rubiginosa; assembly: GCA_015342145.1. NCBI lineage: Eukaryota > Metazoa > Arthropoda > Insecta > Coleoptera > Chrysomelidae > Leptinotarsa > Leptinotarsa rubiginosa. Next base: position 2,993 of record WOGL01001587.1, on the reverse strand, counting down.
AATTCTCTAGTGAACTCTGTGTCATTTTGGAAAATCAGATTGGCCGTATTTGAGTAACCAGCAGTTTTATTTTTTTCAAAAATCTAACAATAAACGAATCTCGAATAAAAATTTATTCTAAACGCATTCCAGTTTATCCCAATAAATGTTCACCATTTACTTCCTGACAACAATGAAGTATGTTAACAAATTCATTTCTTACATTATGGAATGTTTCTGGAGTGATTTTTCAAGGAGTTCTGCAGTGGTCTGTGGTTGTGTAGCAGGTGATCTAGCGGGCCATTCACCGGTTTGTATAATTGTCATTAACCACGTTCGAACCAGCCTCTCACATTAAGAGAACTTAAACAGTTGAAAACTCTATTGGGTATGTCAATTATCTAAACGGGTATACAGACGGAGGTGGTTCCTTAGAATGACGTGCTCGATCACCTGATATGTCGCCTTTAGATTTTTTGCAGGGGTCATGCGAAATCTGATGCGTTCGTTACATAACCACAGTCTACTCCAAAATTCGTGGATCAAATAAGAGGTGCTTACAAGGAAATTGTCCCGAAAATATTAAATTTTTGATCGAAACATGCATTTTCCCAATCACCAGAAATGCAGTACTCTTCTCGATGCGCGTTTCACCAACCAAGTTGGCGTCTTCAGATGAAAAAACTCTTCTTCATCTCCTGAAGACGCCAACCTGGTTGGTGAAACGCGGGTTGTATTGCGTTTCTGTTTATTGGGAAATATGATTGATTTGGACTCAGTCTACGCCAGAGGTTCCAGTTTTACCTTTTATTCGAAATTATGATATTTATCGTGCGTTTGTAGATTCTTGAAAAGAATATAGTACTCCTGATTACTCAGGAAAGGCTTATTCGATGTCCAACAACAAACCAGTGTTGAATAGAGAATTGAAAGATCTATCAAACGAAGTATAACAAGACACCCCTTTGATTTGAAAAAAAAGTTGACAGCGCCCTTTCGGCGACTAGCGATTCAACACTATTGCTTTTTAAAATCAAGTAAGTACTAAACTTTGTCTGAATATCTTGTTCCGATGGGGTGGGGACTTTTTACGTCCGCACTGCATATTTTTCCCATTGTTTCAAATGCTTGCAAATTGCTTTACTTCAGAAGAAGTATTTACCTTGAAAAGTAGTCATTTGAACATGTTTTTTCAAATGTTATAGATATTGTTTTCCGACAGGAACATACAATTTCAGAAAATATAACACACTATGCAGAATGGGCAAATTAAAACTGAACGATTTCTCAGAGTTCTTTTAAGAAAATTTTTAACCATGTCACCTCTACTTATTCGGCTGGGTACAATCCAATCATTGAGTACAATTAGAGGTCAAAGTATACCTCCTTTGAAGGATCATCGATTTATTTTTTAGCTTATCCCTACATTCTTTTGAAAGTATGATGCAGTGGATGTCAAGTAATGGTGCTACAAGTTGATAAAAGTTGATTTTTCCAACTTTAAAAAAGAACTCCTACCAATTTTTGTAAAACGGGTTTTCGTTTCTAAGCATAGGTTTAAGATTTTGACTTATAACATTCAATAGTTCACTTTCTAAATTTTTACTTCACCTTACAACAATAGGGGTTCCGTTCAAAGCGATGATTTCGGACGTTCTGAAGCATTTCCGTTGTGATGTTTCAAAATGCGTTTAGTAAATCATCTAGAAGTAATGGTCGACTTTCACAAATTGAAAGTCTTTATGTGATCTCACAAAAAAATATAACGTAACTAAATCAGGTGACATTCTGGTCCTTTTCTACCGATCTAGCTACCACGAGAGATCTTACTCCGATACTGACGAAAGGCAGGTGCCCGAGATTACATTAATGAAAGGTGTCACAAGTTCCAATTCGATATATTTCATGGATAAATTCATGCCTGTGATGAAAGTGATTGAACAACCAAGATCAGCTAGTGAAGATAGATTTCTCAAGTTATTGGGAAATCAAAATGGACTGGTTGAAGTAGAGTGGAATTTGCGCAGATTTACTTCAAAAATGGTCTGAAACTATGAGATTTTATACTATGCTATGAGCATAGTATAAAATGCTATGAGGATTGTGCAAAAAGAATGTTGGACAAACCAGATGAACTACTGAAATGTCTCATAGAACATGTGGCTCACATTCTATTTCGTAAATATATAAAAGTTGAAAATGTCAACACGTTCAATACTTTTCCTATAAGTAATATTTTGACGATTTTTCTAAAATGGTCTTCCGAATCAATGTCTTTTATATGATCTGGAATGTAATGTTTTGATTTCGTTATGGATGATTGAGTTCTTAAATTGAGTGAAGGGCAGGGTATTCTCACGGGTAAAACTGATAACCATTAGATACTGTGCCTTATTTGGAACCTCTAGTGTCGAACGAATCCAAAACAAGCACCTTTCCCAATTATCTGAAGACGTCAACCTGGTAGGTTAAAAGCGCGTCGAGAAGAGTAGTGCATTTCTGGCGATTTGGGAAAAGTGCTTGTTTTGGCTTTCAAGAAACCTACATGATACTGTTGATTTGGGGTCACCACTCGGAGGTCTAATTGGTGGGCTATTTTAACTCTGGGGGAGGAGGCCAACCAAGCAATTTTGGCTAGATCATTCCCTATTCGGTCTGTTTATCAACCCAATGCCGTTATTATTTACCTGTAATATTATTGATTATCCAACACAACACAACAATGTTTTTTTCAAGAAAAGCATTTTAATGACATCTATATATTTATAACAACTGCTATGAACAAACTAAACAATATCTAGACATAATATATCTGTTAAAAAATCTGTTTATAGCCATTGCTGAACCACTTCAACGCCCAACACCCTAGCATAAAATTCACCATGGAGGTTGAGCAGGACCAACGGATAGCTTTCCTAGATGTACTAGTAGAACGATGTGGTACCAGACTAACCCACAAAGTGTATCGAAAAGCCACACACACGGATAGATACTTGCACGCACTATCGAACCAC
>WOGL01001586.1:0-11122 GCA_015342145.1 Leptinotarsa rubiginosa | reverse complement strand
GCTGCAGAGACAGGCGTACAAATAGCTGGTCTTATCATTTATTTGTAAATAAGCAACTTGTTGTCAACACTGAGCTTGGAGTTCCGTGCAATAAGCAGATACGTGCGTTTCAACGCCGTAGTCGCTTGTTGGATCGCCAGGCTCAAGTGTTTAGGCGTCTATCCAGGATAACTCTCAGATATCGCGCACTTCTCTGCTCATCAACGTTTTTATCTTTGACTCGCAACTTCCCAAAGATCTTTAAGTTGGTTTCTTCGTGAAGTCGACGGGCTCAGTTTTCGATGTGTTCATTTCAATTTTGTTCCTGTCAAAGTACGGCATGCCCATCCTGTCGAGGTGGATATGCAGTTGCTGCTTAGCCACCTCACTTGAGAACGAGTGTGTGTAAATTGCGGTATCGTCCGCGAAGATACCCACATTCGTTCGCGAGAACATGGAAAAGTCGTGCGTGTAAAATGATTACAGGTGCGGTGATATGCAGGACCCCTGTGGGACACCTGCTTCACTTGGGTAATGTGCAGATGTGGTTTGGTCCACTCTAAAGTTCGGTTGCTCAGGTAGGATTCAAGAATCCTAATAACGAATAAAGGCATGCCTGCCGACCACATTTTGGCAACAAATCCTTCCGTCCATACCTTGTCAAAGGCTTTCTGAATTTTCAGCAGAACCATAACTGTATTCTTCCCCTGATGGAAAGATTCCTTTATTCCGTGAACAACTCGGACCAATTGTGAGGTCGTGTTTCGTCCGTATTAAGGGGAAAAACATAAAACTCAATATTATTATTCTTGGTCACTATTTATTTATATCAGTGTGTCACTGCGCAGACTAATAGTTTCGTTTTGAAATATCATGTGGTCCATTTGAAATGTATCTGCGAATTTTGTAGCCATTTCATAGATATCACTATGATCAATGGAATTATCAAACGGNAAGCGAATTTCGAAGTCTGATACCACTGGCTCAATTTCTGCCATGTACCTGTCAGGAATGAAATTGTAGGTAGTATGTTTTTCCATTTGATCCTTGATGTTTACAAATTGTTGAATTTTTTTCTTTCCGGTGTCAACTATCATATACTCTGTTTGACTTTGAAATGCAAAAATAGAACGCATCATTTCTGTTATTGTTTTATTCTTGCCTTGCTGTTCCAGATTTGATGTGTTCAGTTTTCCAGTAAAATATGCTAAAAATGCTAAATCACATTGCCAGTCTGAATCACGCAATTGCTGATAATCATCACCCCTCTCTACAGAACGTTTTATTATTTCGTACAGCAGTTGGTGATTACGTTGCTCAGTGTATTCTATGTAAGTATTTATATTTTTTGCCTTGCCACGATCGACTGGACTGATAGTCGCGATCGACAGTTTGATCGCAATCGACCGGTTGGTCACCCTTGCTTTAGACAATTCGGATAATAATTAAGTCTGATAATCGCGTTGGCAATATGTACTAGCTGCATAAGACCTTTGCAAGGACGATTGCGGAGTCAAATCGTCTCGAGTCCATCAAGCCCCGGGGCTTTGTTTTTTCCCAGACGCTTGATGGTCTCTACAATCTTATCGTACCTAGTTAGTGAACTACTCTAATAGGATCTGCTACGTCATGACCGGAACAGATCTGTTCCTGACCATATCGGCGACACTGGTGACATTCTCATGCTCGATACAATCGTCGGGTTTTATACGGAGGACCCTGACAAAGTACTTCCCGACTCCCCAAGCAACCGAACCTTTTGGTGGTCCGTCGCCGCGTGTTCCTGATCCTTCTGTATGTTGGGTATGGCCTCGAAGCGGTTATTCAGCCTCTCAGCCATCTTCCACACAGAGTGATCTTTCTCACTAAGACTTTCGAGCTTATCCTGCAACCGTTTATTGGTAAACTCGGAGATGCGCTCATTGACCTCCGCTGCAAGTCTCAGCAGATATCTCGATGTCCTTTCACCACGATTTTGATCGTCGACCTGTCTCTTTACTTCTGCAACAAATCGAGATCATCTCTCGATATGTTGCTTTTTATTTCAGTTAATCCGTTTATAGCCGATCTGAACTCCTTCCAGTCGGCGGTCTTATAAAATATTTTTGGAAATACTATATGTAAAAATATAACCAATGCCCACTTTTCTATAATGGTCCAGTTAGTTCTCGCCAAGAAATTGAGATTATGTTGATTATGGTGGTGATGGCAACACTGAATATTCATCTAAAGTTTACTATTCTGTGTCTAAAGTCCTCAATTCAAAAATAGATTATTATTTGCCTGTTGAATTCCGAAACATCTGCCAAATTCATTACGTCTGATACATTCAAAATAGATTCAATGTACAACCGTAGTCGTTCGTTGATTTTATCAAACAAAACATCCATTGTTAAATATTATCAAATGGCTAAAGGTAAAGGAGGAAAGGGTGGCGGAGCTCCTACAGCGACAGCTGGAGATGTATACACCATCAGTTAGAATAGTTTGTGTGAATAATCAATAAATACTTATTTGTAGAAAAAACCCACCAATAGTAACACGAAGGGTTCGGGTGGTGATCAGAAGCAGGGAGTAAAGGAAACTATTACCAAAGGGGGCAAAAAAGGTTGGTAAGTCATTCAGAATCAAACTCAAAATGATGAATGTTAATTTCAGGAGGAAAAAAATGACATCCAAAAATGGAATCTGAGACACTATCTAGACTCACTGATAACTTGTACCTATTGATATTATGGAATTCGGTATGGATTTTGTAATATCATAGGTAATATTTTAAAAATGTCCCAAATTGTGAAAGCGCCTGATAAAATTAAAATGTGTAAAAAAATGTTAACGTTTCTCATTTAGTTCGTTAGTTTTGCGAATATACAGGTTGTGACATTAATTCACATTTTTTTTAAATTTACTTAGGCATATCGGAGAACCCATTTGTGTACCTTCTTGAGCAGTATTGAAAGGGAGAAAAAATACGAAATATGTACAACTTCAAAGAAAAAATTGATTTGTAGCTGTTTTGTTAGGGAGAACCACGGAGTGAGCGTCATCTAATTTTATATTTCGAACGTCCGAATTAGGGAAACCATTGATTATTGCCTTAAGGACCAGTAGTTACAAACATTCAAATAATCGTTGTTACATCTATCTATTGTAATATTTTTTTACAGAAATGTATCAAACAACTCTTTATGATGATTGGTAAACCCACAAAATATTGAAACTGTTTGTGGTTTCCAGTGAAGCTTTTGGAATTTTAGGTTATAGTCTGTTCTAATTTCGCAAAGCGAGCGGCTGGCATTTCCAGATTTCTGTGTTATGACACCTACAACACTTATAAAAGCTGAAATAAAAGCAAGCTCGAGTTCTTATCTATGGCCGCACGATGAGAGTTTCAAAATCATTTTGGGGTGGATTTTATTTTAATTATTAACGATTGATTTCTAATTGGGAAAAAATAACATATTACATATATTCTATAAGCTAGAATTCATTGAGTTGTACAGGAAAAAGTTGAAATTCAATAACCAAGTAAAATTTTCATCTTCCAGAGAAGATCATGATAATATTACATTCCACAGGCGAAAGGGAATTTTAAATCAAGAACAGTGGATCAATCGATAAGAAAAGCCAAATTTATACAAAAGAGCATGATTTATGAACAGAAAGTATCATGTTCAACTAATCACAATGTACATGAGAGCGCTTTTCTAGGAGATACGATTATAAATACGTTTCAAAAGCAGAAAAGTTTAGAAAGAGATTTATGTAAATTTATATAACCCCAAAAGTAGAATTCCAGTATATACTAATACTGAAGATTTGGCTAATGCCTACCCTCGTAGTTCAATGTATTTTCAAAGAGATGGTCATCTTTACTTCTATTTTCTGCAGTTATGATGGATAAACTAGTGGGACTGTTATTAACTTTTGAATTAGTGTAGTGAAATATTTTGTCATAAAATTTCATTCCCTTTATTGTACATTCATGCGGTCTTCATTTTCATTCATATCAAAGATGAAAAAATACAGATTGAAGATGTCGATTACTTTATGAGATTATAAAGAACGAATGTCTGAAATAGTTCAGTTTATTGAGGCGGCAAATTCTGGTCATCATCATCCGAAGAGCCCGGATCTTCCATCATGTTAATTATTTCAGTTTGCATTTCGTTGTCATTCATATTGGTTTCTCTCAAAACAGTCATCATTTGCGGAGAATACTGCTCGACTTTATCCAATAAAGTTTCTGGATATCCTGGAGAGTAATACCGCACAATTTCTTCAGGGAAACATGAATTAATTACGGTGATATACTCATACAATGTTGTGCCTGGTTGGGCGTCTATCATTTGAACTTTTTTTAATCCACCTGTAGTGACAAAAAGTCTTCTTGCTTTTGGATCCTGTGGTAATACCTGAAATAAATATTGATATTTCAGTTTATTGTATTCACTCATTTTTCTACAGATGTTAAAAGCTTGTTTATCTGTAGTTCCATATTGATTACGGATATTGAATACCGTTTCAATATAGTTGACTACACATTGTTGAAAAAATGAATACATCTACAGGAAAATGTTGTCAGTCATTCACTTCAAATTATGTATACACTAATCGTAAAATATTGAACACCGTTTTTATTTTCGATAAGTTATTCTCAATATCGATATAAGTTGTCTTAAGACGACATAACACATGTATGACATTTAATATATCGTCAATTATAGTTTATGTTACTCACATAAGAAGTACAGTTCTCAACACGAATTATGAATAGAATAGGGCGCTAATGACGGTTCTGAACCTCCCCACTCATCTTTCACTTTGAATAACGTCACAAATTATTAACGCTATTAACGCTCATGGTTATGTGTAATATTATTGATGGGATTTGCATAATCATAAAAATAGTGAATACATTCTTTGTGTGATGGTAAATCATCAATACTGTCAAACTATTTCACTTTGGTATCGCTTTTCCTACATGCTATCCAATAAGTAGCTGGACCATGTCCACCATCCAAATTTACTATGGCAGATTTATATCGGCGTGATCCTGATTTGTCTTTTTTACCAAGAAAGATTGCCTCCGTGTGTTGACGACCTTCCCCACTCAATTGCCCTTTGCTTACTATCGCTGTCTAACTCCTGAACCTAGAGGCTTTCAATATATTTTTAACAACCGTGTGCAACCATATGCTAAAGAAAATGAGGTTCTTAAGTACATCCTCATAGTGATCAATTGTTATTTGAAGTATATGTTGTCAAGGCCGTTCAAAAATAAAAATGGTGATCAAGTTACTGTAGCCATGGAGAATGTGCTGAAAGATGACCATATGAGAACGTGGAACAGTTGGCTCCATACGGAGTTTTCATTTCAAGGTCATTACAGGTAGGTGGTTGAATATTTTTTCTACAATAACCAATTAATATTGAAACAAAGTTCATCTTATCATTGGCATAAAACCTGAAGGGAGGCGTTGAGAGACTGAGGATAAGGAGGATAAGACTGAGGATAAGGAGCTGTTATACCTACTATTCAGCAATATTCCCTGCAGAGTATGTTTCTAGATATCTGACTTGAAGTCGCTACTTTGTTTCAAATAATCAGTAAAAATTAGCTTGCCAGTCGACTACCCCAAATCATTATAATTGTTTTACTATACTAAGACGGCACTTATACTCATTATCCCAAACAAATGCTGAAGGCGAGGATTGCCAGATCCGTCACCCAAAATGTCTATGAAGTTTTAAAATATTCGTGATGGACAAGAATCTTCGGTCACAGTATAGCTTAAAGCTTTTACTGTGCTTCGTTCTGTTTGTTAGGCAGGGAAGGGCTGTACTCATACATTGGTAATGATATAAATGAAAATATCAGAAGAAGAAAAATTAATCCCCTTTTTACATATTCATTCAGAATTCAAAAGAATCTCCTGAGGAAACAGAAGCTTTGCTGATGATAAGCTAGTACTTGTACCTATATGTCAGCTTCTACCCTGTCAAAATCACACAAATGTTTTATTTTGGAAAGCGACGCTTGAAAGGATACTGAGTGTTTTCTCAGGATATAAAGCTACGAACTTGATATTACCTCAAACTTACGGTTTATTAACATTTCCCTGACCTAACTCGTGAACATGTCCAGAACATGTCCAGAACACTCCAGATAGAGAAATGTCCTACCCATGTAAGGATCCGGTACTTTCGAAAATAAGTTTTGGAAACTTTTAAACTTTAGAAGTAGGTAAGTAGTTATTCGGTTCTCTACTTCTAAATCATGAAGTTATTTCATTAAATTAAGTTTGCCCTCATTACATGGAATCGTCGAAACTTTTTTGTTGAAGAAAAATAACTATTGAAACACATTTAGACGTACTTTAGCAGAATTCATTGCTCCTTTGGATGATGTATTGCAGGAATCAATATACATTTTATGTTGTATTGTGTCTATCGTCGCTTTGTTGCCAATTGTTAACCCCCTTCTCTATTCCCTCCGCATATTAAACACTATATAGACCAGACAAGTTATATAATAGTCATATCACGATGGAATATCTGTATTCAAATTCTCCACCAACATGGCTTCGAGTTACAAGTGTATGACAACAATATCCAGATAAAATTAATCGGAATACCTTTCACATTCAACTGACAATTTCTGATAATGAGTCGAAATGGAAAATCAATTTCGAAGTGATGCAAAGTGATATCTAAACGTTAACTACTGTTATCACTACAAAATTGTGGAAATGGAGATAAGTGTCCTTTTTGGTCGATTGTGGGAAAGCTTGTAATCGAATATGATAGATACCGATTGGATGGATTCAAAGTTTTGTTGAGTGATTCTTTCGTGATCAAAATCCATTGTATAAGGGATTGTTGGCCGTCCTCCGTTTCTGAACATTTTGACCGCTGGCGTGTTTATTTATGGCGTTCGGGAACATTCTATGGACATGCTGTTGAGTTGGGCGTTGTTACATCGAATCCGTGATAATTCTTCAATATCCACCAACACTGATACAAACTTTATCGCCAAATTGCGACATTTTTCATGAAATAAAAAATATTCAAACATTCCAGAATCTAAACTAGTGCAATGCGCTTTAAATATCGTTTTGTGTTCTCAAATAATCTGGATAATTCGTTGCAACTCTACATGTGGACACTCTGTCGAAGGAATACCTGTGTGATCATTTATTACTGTTTACAAATTTCACCAGTTCATGTTGACATTGTTGTTCGTGCGTGATATTTATTGAAATACTGATTTTCAAGTTGTATTTGGATTATAATATATAGTGAAAGAATACTAGAGATTTGGTAATAACGGTGCTTTACTGTTGGATTTGTAAGCAATCCAATTGTTCTGAGCAAAATTTGAGCCATGATAGGTGAATATCTACCAACACAACGAAGTTTGTTGCTCATTGGCGTCACATTGGGTATCAAATTACTATAAACAATCATTTGTAGATATGATGAAGTCTCTATAGTCACTCATTAGAGCTGATGATTCTGAATAAATATTCAAAAATCAGAATAGTATGCAATGAAACATCCAGTGAAGTAGATATATCCAGTGAGGCAGATACATCAACAAAACAAGTCAGAATCATTTTTACAAAAACTGTTTTTTTTTCGTAATCATTAAAATGATAGTATATAAATCAACGAATGGTAAATGTGGCCAGTTGTTGGGAGCTGAATACTATACTTTTTCTAATAATTAACTGGAACTCATATCTGCAGTGTGAAAAAAAAATACAGAAGAATACGATGTATAAATAAAAACTATATTGACGAAACAGGTACATGTAAGAACTTAACAAAAAATAAATAATAATTGCACAAAGAAACTTTCCCTCGGTTATCTTAAAGGTGCGATTTTGTTCCATCCTTTTCATAAAAGAGGACGTATGCTTCTCCACTCACAAGCGATTTTGGTGAAATTGGTGACACATGTGAATCGTTGTATTTGTGCCACGGGCCAGTATACGGGTGTTTGCAGTATGCTGTATAATGCCCTCTGTTAGTAGTCTCACTGCGATTTAAAAGTGCATATAGATTATAACAACAAGTAGCCACATTTTCTGCTGCAAAATTGTTCATATCCAATCCTTCTAGAGGAAATTCGATGGCATCATTCAATTTGCCTCTGAATCTTTCCGTTGGAGAGAATATTTTCAGATGAATTACTAAAATATGGGGAAACTTGTGGATTGATAGGGACTTTTCTTCTTCCCTTGCATTTCGAACACGTCGAATATGGTCAAATAACAACCATATTAATAGTTATACCTTTTTCCTTATAGAAAATTGAAAGGCATGTCCCAATGTTTTACTGAAAATGACAGCGTACAGACAGTCCATTGAATTCTGGAAAGAATTTTTCAAATAATATGTTTGACTAGTAAAATCCCTACCTTTTTCGCCAGACTTAACGTTCTGATAATATATAAATTCCATGAAAATATTTTCAAAATTCATTTTATAAATCCTTCTCAGCTAGAAATACTGTCGAATAGAAAATGAAACTGCAGACGTTCTGCGAGAAATTGTAAGAACATATCGTAATCAGATGAACTTTCATCACGTAATAGTGACTACACCCTGCAGATATCAGGAAATCCTCGTAACTCATAACGGATGTTTACATGTTTAAAAAACCGCACACCATTTAGTACAATAACATAAATTAAAATTACCGGTTCTTTGCTACTTATCTTTATTTATCCTGCGCGGACAGATCTCCTATATATGGTAATAATGAACTAACTAATATAACACCTGAATGGATAATTGCGAGAAAGTTGTCAATGAATCGGCGCTTGAAATGCTTCACACAATGGAGCTAGCGCATGCATTCATTAAAACTTTATTAATGCATTCATTTAGATAAGGTGGAATACGGTTCAGGTGGAATGACAGCCGTTTGGGTTAGTCTAATACTAACAAGAGCAGATGTGGTGTTTCTGATTAAGGCATTTTGGTCCCTAACACTTCTTTTCTTATTAATATCTATGAAGAAGGGTGTGGCTGGAACCATGACTTAACACTATGAGCAAGATGAGGATGGCCACTACAAGGATTGAAGACAAATTAAAATATACATGTGTGTTTGAATTAAGTGCGCCTATTGAAAAAAAGATACCATTATTATTTTTGATATATTTTGTTGCTCAGCTACATCTTCAAGAACAAATTTCAAAATAATTTTTTATCACACTGTTTTTCAGTACGATCTTGCTACAATTTCAAATGTGATGAATTCATGGCTACTAATACCTGAATTTGAATGCAATGATGCAAACTAATCCGTAAGTAATGTCCATTACTCAACATCTTCGAAGACACCATTTATGGGATCGACAGAGAAATCAGTCTTCAAATATTAAACATAAACCAGGCACCCTAAGGCGGTCAATTGCAAAGCCAATCTTCAACATCGACCGCCGATGAGATTCGTCCTCTGTCTTTTACTGCAGCTTTCACTGAAAGGCAACTAATTGAAAGCCAGAGCCCAAACACAACGCATTCATGATCCAACACCAGGTAGCGCTGTTTCTACCCGCCATAGGTCTCGTCAGTGGTACTAGGCTGAGTCACAAATGCATTGCTGGACTCAATTGTCCTTGCAGAACAAGCATGAATAAGGGTGCTGACATCTCTCCTCACGAAGATGCCATCTATGGAATCGACAGAGAACTCAATCATAGCAGAGATAAAGGAGGCTGGGAAGCCTGGGAAGGCGGTCAGATGCCGAGTCAGACCTAAAAATCGACCATCGATGAGGCTCGTCCTCTGTCTTTCACTGAAGCTTTCATTGTGAAAGACACTCTATGTCTTTATTGTTTTCAATAAATTTACTCAAATCATTATTTGTTCTGTACAAGTCTTTTTTTTCAAAAAACGAGCGTATAGCCAATATCCTATGACGCTTACTACCATTTCTTGAAGTTGGATAGTTTTCGTAGATGTTTGAGAAGAATGGAGTTTACTATATCTACCCTGTTACTGTTGTTGGCGGCAATTTGCTTAATAAAACTCAGTTTTCTCTGAAAATTACTTTTCGATATTGAAATATTCAATAATCAACAAAGATAATATCCATAAAAAATAGTTTGTGGAAAATCGCGAAATCATGTTTATTTTTATTTTAGGGACCAATTCTACATTGGAAAACAAGCTTTTGGCAGGGAACCATGAATTCAATCACGATTATGATGTGTTAATTTTGGAAGAGAAATGTTTGAAACTTTTCGAAGGGAGTAAGCTGGTGAATGCGTGACGAGAGCGTGTGATTGGGTTAGGCGAACGGAAGTTGAGAGGGAGGTATAAGTTAGTGAAGATAGAAAAATAGAGAGTTACGGTTCGTATAATACTCTAGGGGCAAGAGAGGTGCGAGTACACATTCAAGGTCGAGTACGCTTTGAAGAATTAGGAGAAAACTATCATATTTTGTCACTAATTTAAGCAGGAAATTTCAATGTTAATTTTGTGTCCGAAGGTAGGCAACTGTTGGTAAACTTTCTACAAGATGAATTAGAACTACAAATGGATAATAACCGAAATGAGCCTACCACAAGACTTGGAACAACAAGCGATGCAGTTTTCTCTAAATACCTTTTTAATTTTCATTCGAAAACATATGTATCTTATTTCTCATACCATAAGCCTATTGTATCGGTGTTACAATAAAACCACAGTAATTACTGATGTATCCGATAATGAAAATAATAAATGAAAGTGGAAAATATTGTCAAAAATGTTAATTTATCAATGAAAATCCATAATAAATTTAAATATTTGTAGAAAATCAAACATATAATAGCACAATCGTCTTCGGGTGATAACTGGACTTATTCCTCCGAGATCTGACTATTTATAGGTCATTCGAGTGTTTTCACCTATCCCCTCTTCCCTCTCTCCGCTTCAACGGTTTTAGCGAGAGCTGACCGTTTGGCCGAGAGTTGGTCGTGTTCCAGTTGATTATAGGTTTCCATATGTTGCGTATCTCTACGCTAGCTTGGCTAAATGCGTTGTTGGACCACATATATGCGGCATTTTTGAATTTTCTCCTAAACCAGTGTTCTTCCATGTGGATGATTTCAGATTGAGACCACTTAATGTTATATGAGTC
>WOGL01001583.1:0-11124 GCA_015342145.1 Leptinotarsa rubiginosa | reverse complement strand
ACAAACTTATGAGTAGAATACCATGAAATTTCAACAGCTTTCTTTTGAAGGTTAGTGCTAACTGAAAAAGAAGGGTAAATGCAATAAAACTAGCGCCATCTATGTCTTAATCCCGAGACTTTCCAGCACAGGTAGTTACTGTGTTTATACCAGGGACATCAGAGAAAATCACTTAACAAATTTGAAAAGACATTGAAAATTGAGAACGAAATTATTAAAAAATTAGCCAAAATAAGTGAAACTATAGGGTTTTCCAACAGATGTTTCCAAATATAAAACACCGGTCAGATTTTCCTCTAGATATTAGAAATTTGAGTGTGACCTTTTCGAAGAATATTTGGGTTTCCGTCTGACCAATATCGCACATTTTGGCGGTGGATATTTCCGTATGAGGAGAAAAAAACATTTGTCACTAAAACAAATACTTTTTATACAATAAATTGATGGATGTAGCCGTTACTGATTGGTAGGAAATCATAATGAAGAAATGATAATTGAAACTTTCTATGTTTTTTGCCACTTTTATTTGTAACTAACGTTACTGCAGTTTCGTCCTATTTGAAACTTTGTTTTTTGCCACTTTTATTTGTAACTAACGTTACTGCAGTTTCGTCCTATAAGGACATTGTCAAACTTATTGTATAGGACAAAACTGCAGTAACGTTAGTTACAAATAAAAGTGGCAAAAAACAAAGTTTCAATTCTCATTTCTTCATTACTTTTTATACAATTTCGATTTGCAATCAAACATTCGGACAATAATTCACAAAACTGCATTCTTCTGACAAGGTCATCTTCGTATAATTCATGTACGAGGTCTGCTCAAAAAATAAGGTGAATGATCAAATTTCGCGGGCTACGTTCATTAGATCAGCGACTTTTTTAATTTGTTGGTGAGAGGCATAAAAGTTGGAAGAGTTTTGAATGTTCGGCAATTTTCCGCTATTGGGAAAAATGGATCAAATAATTTAGATAGAATTTTGATTAACAAATGATGCTCAAAAACACTTGAACTGTTGACAGTGGCATACGGTGATTGTACTCTGAGTCAGAAAAATGTTCAAGAAAAATGTTCAAGTTTTTCATAAAAGGGCGAGAAGATGTCAATGACGCCGCTCGCCCTGGACGCCCCAGTACATCAACAACCGATGAAAATATTGAGAAAGTGAAGAAAATTGTTATGGAGAATTGTCGAATCACTATTAGAGAAGTTGCTGAGGATGTCGGCATTTCGGTTGGCTCATGCTTGTTTTTTCCTTTAAAGATCTGTCGCGAATAATTTTTGAAAGTTTAAACGTTATGAAATGAACCGAATTGTCAGCGTCAATAGTGGCATTGTCAAGCAAACACAATCTCGGTTACTAGAGTAAGACGGTGTGAATTCTTATCTGCATAGTCTATTACAAAGAAACCTCAATCGAATTAAAAACAGAAATGCGCTTTTGTCAAATATTTTGGTTCAATTTCATTCCGGGAACATTTTTTTACACATTACATGCCTTGTGTAATGCATGATAACTAGCTTTAGAGTTATTTCAATCTTTTTTTGGTTGCCAAGTCACGAATTATTACTTTTCTTACTCTCCAATTCATCTATCTATCTATGCTATTATAAATATGAAAGTTGGTGAGGATGGATGTGTTTGTGGCTCTTTCACGCCTAAACGACTGAACGGATTCAGATGAAATTTTACATAAATACAGCTTATGCATTAGAACAACAAGTAGGTTACAATTTACACAGTTTTTGTGTAATTTTGGTCATAATATAACGATAAGTATAAAGTTAGTCGGAAAAATTCTTACTCCCTGAGAGCTAGCTTGGCGTGCGCTGCCTATACCGTTGGAGTTAAATGCAGATCATGTACCGTAAGATTGTTTATCTCAATAGTTCTAAATAAAAGTCGGCAATAGTGGTAGCCACTATTTGCAAAATACTGAGCCATAACTATAATTAACTTGGATACTTTTTTCATAATGCACATTTTAGAGTACCTGTCAAATTCTTATAAAAATTGCTATTACGCGTCGCGTCTACTGTAAGACGACGGGGGACGATGCGCGGGGTAGAGGAGCGGTCTAAGTAATGAAGCGCCATCGCCGAGAATTCGGGCAGACGCGTGAGGGCAGACGTCGTTGACGGTTGTGTTAGTTTTGTTAGTTCTGTTATCGAACAGAAATCTTTAAATCTTTTGGTACCTGATTTTTTCCTTTATAAAGATAAATAAATATGAAAATGAAACTTAAAAAAAAATTGTAGAAATAATCTTCATATTCATATTATTTGTATGGCTGTTTTTTCAGGTTCTCAAATTGGATGGTAATCATCTGACACATTTAAATACTGAAGTTTTGAAAATGATGAACTCATCTTCAATTTTAACATTATCCAACAATCCGTGGACTTGTGATTGTTCTGCATTTGAATTTCAGAATTTTATTAGGGGTAAATTTGGCAAGGTAAGAAATTCAAAATACTTATTGACGTATTATTATATTATGGAATTTGATCACAAGTGTAAAACAAAAACACTGTCTCTCGAAGCTTGTTTTGCTAACCAAGTTAGCACCATAAGGAGATGATACTAACTTTGTTAGCAAAACGCACGTTAAGAGACAGTGGTTCTAAATTCTATAACATTTTAATTAGTGTTATATTGGTAAATTAGTATAGATTGTTGTTTATACTCTTTTTATTCTAATACAGAAAATATTTCAGGAAAGCAGGAATATTATATGCAAGGAAGACGGCAAACCACTAATTGAAAAAATTCAGCTCTGCGAACCAATTGCCACACTTATTATGAAAATTGTAATTCCAATCGCAGTCATTGTTGTTCTGACGGCTATAGTCTTTGCTCTATACTTTCAATACGAACAAGAAGTTAAAATCTGGCTTTATGAGAAGAAGTTATTTCTTTGTCTTATTACTGAGGAGGAACTTGACAAAGATAAAATTTGGGATGTTTTCATCAGTTACTCTCATCAAGATGAAGATTTTGTTATACAAAATTTACTGTCTATATTAGAAGAAGGTCCAAATCCATTTAAAACTTGTATTCATGTTAGGGACTGGGGACCATGTAAAACAATCACAGATCACATTTCATATTCAGTAAACAATTCTAGAAGAACGCTGGTGGTTCTCTCAAACAACTTCTTGGAGAGCGTTTGGGGAAAAATGGAGTTCAGAGCGGCTCATACTAAGGCAATCGAAGAAGGAAGAGCTAGAGTAATTGTCATTAAATATGGTGAATTAGATGAAGATAAGGTTGATGACGAATTGAAGATGTACCTGAAAACTAATACCTATGTGGAGTGGGGAAAGCCTTGGTTTTGGAGAAAACTCCGATATGCTCTTCCACATTCCCACAACCAAAATATTCACAGAAATCAAAGACACACCAACATGATGTTGAAAATTGATGATAAATTCGAGCTTACTACACCTCCACCAATTCATCCTGACAGTACCCCTCCAGTTGTATCTATAGACCCTTCTTTGCTCAAAAGTAACCCACTTAATTTTCAGCACTCGAACAATTCAGAAACTCCCCCTGCTGAGATGCCACTAGTCAAGACTCAATAATTGAGAATAACTTTATGGTATGAATAATCAGTTGATCTCCTCTGGAGCATATAGCTTCAACAAGTGAAACTTTATTTCGAACTTTGAATTTCAATGCTAGATTAAGAAACAAATATCACAATGGTGCTTTACGGTTTTAGGTATGTTAATCTGTGTATAGTGTTGTTGTTTATGTGTAAGTGGATTGAATGGTGTCAAATCAACTTTGGAAATTTCTTTCAATAGCCTCAGTTGAACTTTGAAATATAGAATTATTTATCCTGATGGTCGAATAGTTTCAAGTTGTATCAGAGGATACGTTTCTTTGGTTTTGTTTTGTTTTTTTTTATCAAATAAATCTGGACAATTAATGAGTCAACCAACTGACTTGAAATAAGGCATGTAGGCTTTAGGGCAAAAGACAGTCAAAGAACACCAACTCACGAAATTACCAGGTTATCGAATACAGTTATAGCAAGCGCCAAACGTGATGGCGAGCGATCGCGCAGTTATAGACTCTCACAACTAAATTACTATTGGATTACGATAAGCCCCTTGCCGGCCAGTGTCGTACCTATAATTAGTTTCAATTAGGGTAGCAAATGGAACATTGCTTCTTTGTTAATTCTTTTCATATTTTATTTAGTATTATAGGTAGCAGTACAGTTCATTAAAATGCCGAACGCCAACAGCATCGGAGGGCAAGTAATGATACGCCTCCTTATAGAGCATTTGTATGTCTTGCAAGAGCTGTAGTGGGGGTTACATTGAAAATGAGTTTGTGCGTATGGAGGCGGGCTTGCCATCACGTTTTTCGCTTGCTGTATATAGATATATTTTCAGAGACTGAAATATTTAAATATTCTCCAATTTTATTACATGTCACTAAGGAAGATATCAAAATACACTTTTTCCGGTTCAAAAATTGTATTATACCTACCAACTTTCAATTCATTTCAAGCTTCAAAATGTATTTAAATCATACTTTGATAAATTGAACAAACAGTTAAATAGACGAGTTGAAAATTGGTAGTTTTATGAATAAAGAGTGAGTCCTTTCTGGTTTCAGAAAATAAGTAGGGATGATTTCATTACTTCGGACTTCTATTGTCTAATATGATATAAAATGATTTGAAATCCATGAAAGAACCAATAAAATTGAAAATCAAAATGGATACCTGAATATAACAATTATATTAAGCAAAAAAACTTTGAAATGAAATTACAATAGTAAAATAAAATAAAAATTTGAAAATTGAACAATTGAAAAGGAATAAAAATCGAAAGATTTCAAGCCAAGTCACTTAACGATGTTTTGATTGTTAGTATCCCACAATCGTCTACGGGTGATCATATTAGACAATGGAAGTCCGAACTAATGGAATTCACCACATTGTCAACTACCTTCAAACAAGTAGGGATCATTTAGACTATTTTCATTATAACACAGGCAGTTTTGAAAACGACAATCCCATATGAATTGTCAATTTATGTTGTTGAAGTTTCAATTAGAGTACAAGATGCATATAATATCCCTGGTATGATCACTTAAACCCCTTCTTCATGCAGGTGTTTTCAGTTGCAGACCCAGGACCGAGATATCAACCTGCCTAGGGACCTATGCGACTGTATTTCAAGCGGAAATCTATGCTATTGTGTGCAGAGAGATTGGTAGAATCCAACCTCATACACAAGACAATAAAAATTTTCATGGACAGTCAAGCGGCGTTGGAAGCTATTGGCTCCTACGTCTAAATTGGTAGCAAATTCCAAAAATGACTTTCCTCAATAGGAAGACTTAACAAATTGTCTCTGGTCTGGATTCCTGGCCACACTGGCCTGGAAAGCAATGAGGCTTCTGACTTCCTTGCAAAGGACGGTGCTGCAAGTAGCTTCATTGGAGCAGAACCTGTCATTGGCATCGCTTTAGGTTTTGCCAGACAAACATTGAACACCTGGATGGCAAGAAGATTTAAAGACTTCTAGCAAAATATTCCCGAATTGGCTCACTCCAAGGTCACTCCTCACAGGTCACTATCGTCTTAATCATTATATACAGGACTCGGATTATCGAAAGACAGTGTGTGTCGCCTCTGTTTGGAAAATGATGAAACAGCAGATCATATACTTTATGCCTGCCCTGCTGCGGTCCGAATCAGATTTTCACAGTTTGGTAGAACCACACTCATTTGACCTGAAAGATCACTCACCATATGAACTGATCGGCTTAGTTGAGAAGATGGTGTGAGCTACAATGAACCCTTGCAGGTTACGGTGGAGGGGCAAATAGATCCACTCACTTTTGACCTAACCTAACCCTAACGCATAAAAGTGGCGCATCTTGACAATGTCAAGTTGGCACTACAATTTACAATTTTGTTTACATTTGGCCCACACTGGCCCAAGTGAAACATGTTTTTCCACCATGGTTCATAAATAAAAGATCTCAACAAAATACAAGTGACAGATTTCGATTCTTGCATCATCTATCAACATGTGTACAAAGTTGAGTCAGTCTTATTTCTCTCGTTCGAGAATTTTTGACAAAACAAAAGCAAATCGGTGAAAACACCAGTTTTTTTTATGCATCTTGGGTAGTGTATCAGAATTTATGATTCTTATCTATAAGTACCTGTTTGAATATAAAAGCACTCTAAACTCAAAAAGTATATGACCAATCATAAATATGGTTTATCTATGTGGTGGAACGGTAGCTGGTTGGGTTGGTGTGAGTGGTCCGTTCTACTCATCCAATCGACTGCTATGTGAAACGGTGGTTCAAGCCCTCTGGCCCGCCCTTACTAAAAATCGCAAGTTAGAAGGTAAGACCCCGTTAATCCATAGCTCGCACAAATTTCTACTTCTGATGGTTGCCTTTGTAGGGGGGCGATAGCTGGTTGAAACAGGTATAGTTTTTCTTCACATCAGAGTAGGGTTAGAGAGATTATTTGACTTCATCTGTCAAAATGCGGCCCCGGAAATGAAATCGCGAGGTCTTTCCAATTTTTGTTTCCATTAAGCAAGGCGGAGATACTGTTGATAGGAAATTTTCAAAAATTCAACTATACCGCTCTCCTAACCTAAAGAGCACTTTCTCAGTGGTTCAGGAACTTTAATTTTAGATCAAATACCAATAAAAGTACTTCATTTTCGAACTAATTGTACACACGGGAACTTTTCAAGTCACTTTTCAATGAAATCGTTTATTTCTGTTTTTCCAAAAAAAATGCTTTTTGGCAATTACTGCGTTTTACTTAAGTGAATCATTTGAAATGACTGAATTAATAAGACAGTAAATATCAATTTTTATAATTTTTTTATTATCCGTATGTTTGACAAATTGTAAAATATCAGCTGAGCGATCTCTTATAGTTATAAATTTCATCTCTTAAATCAGCAGCCGCATTATTGGCGGATAGTTTTCCCAAAACTGTTAGCATTAGTTATATCATAATTTCCAGGATCATCTGTTCCTTTATTTCTCGAAGCATAGGAATTGTTGACAGTTTTCTAACGTCTACTTTGAGCAAGTTCATCTTCAGTAAAGGTAATTCACATGTTATATTCCAAAATTAGCAGTTTTCACACAAGAAACAGAATCGTCAAAATCATATACCTTTATTCACTGTAGAGACTGTTCCACCTGAAGCTGGAATCTGTCTGATAACATGAACGTATGCCCCAATTAAAAATATCTTAATTTAATTTTTTGAGATATTTATTATATATGATGTTGAATATATGTATGTAGTTATCTATGACAGCATTTATTAATTGATAAAATCATTTTCAGTTGAAGTTGTTTCTATTTCTTGATTGTTTTATGTATCAATGTAATATAAATTTGAGTTGATTATATATACCAAATATGATAGCAACGTCCAGCTTTTTTCTGGTTAGCACAGTTGTCTAGCCATATTATATTTTTTGTTTTACCCATGAAAAGAACTCGTCAAGACATTGCTCATTTATTAAAAGCCGGTGGCTGTTATTAAATTCTTTGCATTTAAGACGACACCTGTGCAAGCAGGTTTGAATTTGTGCTTGTCCGTTTTCTCTTTCATTTAGTCTTTCCTTTCTTCTTTACTTTCACCAAATTTCTTCCTTTCCTTGACTTTTTCTTTTTTAGTACATTCTGAAATTGTAGCATGTGTGTTGGAGATGATTTATTACTACGAAAATGCCGTATTCAGAGCCCAAATTTAAATTTGTCTTGTTTTCGGTCTTAGATGCATCTGATCCTGATGATTGGGAACAATTTTCTGATTGACGTGGCCGTTACTTGATGAAGATCCATAGTAATTTCACAAACTTTACCTAACGATTTGATCTTCACAAACTTTATTTTCAAAAATAGCGAAACATCGTGATGTTTTTTGAAAATATAGTTTGTGAAGGTTAAATCGTTAGGTGTAGTTTGTGAGATTGGGAACAAGTTAATCTGTTCAAATTTGATACTTCAAAATGAGGGGCTTCAACACAATCGTTCGAATAATAGGAGTCACTATCCGCCGTGGTATTAGTTATTACAAGAAAAGATTATAACTTCTCTTGCATGTCAGTATTAAATAACGCCAAGTCTGTGTGTTGCTCAGCAACACCTGCATTGTTTACTTCATTTTCTATCTTTTCGCCTATTACTACCATTTTTGGACCATTCTCCTACCTTTAGAAGTCATTTCATGTGTCAATTTGAGTATGTTTGAAAATTAAACACTAAATAGTAGTAATACTAGAAATGCCATTATTATTATTATTTGATGGTTCTTACCTAGCTAATAGCTAATTGGGAAAACATCTATCGTAACACAACCAATGTCAAAGACAATTCATATCAAATTAACTTCGTCAAAACTGTCTAAATACTATACTTAAAAGCAGCATATCCAAGATTTGTGGAAGATGCCGCTTTCATGAATTATAAACTGTTCTTACTGCCTTTTAGCAAAGGAGGAAAGAAAAACATGTGGACATACTGTAGATTAGTTTGCATTTTTCCTCATAAAACAGTGATTGTACTGCTTTGTAAGTTTGTACGATAAAGGCTTGTCATACAAGTAACCCACCAGTAACGCTAAAAACTGGAGATACTGCTCTTTAAGTTAGGATAACAGAATATATAAAAAAGTGTTTCATAAACACTATTCCAAAAAGTAGACTGCAACAATTGCCCGTGATAATTGTAAAAAAATTCAACTGTGTTTATTCTATAATAATATCAAGAGTGGAGATAACGTGGCATCTTTGGCATGTTGGACCTGTTGTAATCATAATTAACACAAATATAAAACATGAAGTGTAAAGCAACAAATAATTTTCTGGTCTGCTCTCAAATACGGATAAAATTGATTTTTAAATTTGTAATCAAATGTTTTTTGAATCAGTATTAAAGGAAAGATGACTGAATACCTTCTAAAATTTGTTTTTGATTTATATTATATAGCTCGTGGAAACATTGAATAAGTTAGACGAGTATTATGGCAGAATCTGTTCTGTCTCTCAAAAGTCCGTACTTGTGCGAGCTAAGGACTAAGGAGGTCTTACCTTTTAACGTGTGATTTCTATTTCCTTTCCATACGAAGAAAAATTTGGAGACTGCTGGAATTCTAAAATCTTGTTTTGCCAGTGTGAATTATTAGTGAATAATAAAGTGGAAAAAGCAACTTTTTCTCACTTCTTACTGCATGTTGTACATTATAACTTTTAATCCAATAATCGTAGGATATGAAGAATGAAATACTCTTCAACCCAGATCTAATAGTCACAGAAAACAAAGAGTGAAATTTTTGTTTTCAAACCAGTAGACATTTGTTGATGTTAGAAAATTTATTTTGTTAGCATTTTTAGTTTTGAGCTCAATTTATGAAACTAGACTGTTACTCTTAGCTTATTTTTCAAACGTGGCTGTGATTAGAAACCATTAGAGGTCCAAATCTAATATTCAACTCTTAAAATGTCTCCATGAATATGACAGAATAATTTATAACTTTCTAACAACTTAAAAATGTCATAACATGTGAAGAGGCAGTACTGAGTCTATTTTGAAAAGTTACTTTTTTTGAGGGAACTTCGACAACTTTTCAATGTATGCAGCACTGACCCTTTCCTGAATTTATCAACTACTTAAATCCATTAAGAAACGTCCACTTAAAAAAGATGACAGTCAACAGACTCATAAACAGAAATAAAATAAACCGTGAAGGTACATATTTCTTATAGAAACTTGATTTCTTTGATATTATGTAAGGTTAAAACAATAAAAAGTTTATATTAAGTGCGATGATTTCTATCTAAAGTTGAAATGAAAAGGTGTTCTTCAAGATATTCCTTTTAAGTAATTTTTTGAATGTCTTTGAATCACATGAAAGTAATCTTTATTTGAAAACATATATATTGAAATCACCAGATTTTCAATTACCTTATACTTGGATTCATTTCAAATGACAATTTTATATTATTTTAGTTTTAGACATGTTTTGAACAATTGTATAGATAGGTTGCCATTAACATATTGCAGTAGAATAGTTTTTGAGTATCCAGTCCAAAAATACAATTTAAGCTGATGATTGAATCTTGTAACTCTAAAATCTGTTGAATGTGCCTTAAAAATATTAATTAGCCTTTGATGTAAATATAGTTGTACTTTATTTTTATACTGACTTATTTTTATATGATTATGTACTTCATTAATAATTATGAGCCCTCTTCCTCATTACTGTTGATGTTAACTATGAAATGTATATATTATATTGTTGATTTTCTAAAATGTTTAATACTCTTGTAGAATATTAATGAGAGAAAGAACAAAGAAGTACTTATCAGACAGAAAGACAATGAAATATTTCAAATAAAATGATTCGAATTTTATATTTTCTTATTTTCATCAAATGAGAATATATTGTTATATTTACATATTTTAAAAGTTCGTTAAGCTAGTACTGATACTAAAGTGTCACTTATTAGGTAGCTGTATAAATTTTATAACCCTTTAGAATAAAATATTTTTTCCATAATTTGCTTTCACTCCCATTGAGAAACCTTCAAAAATGTATTACTATTCAAAATATGTTTGAAATCGCCTAGTATGTCAATGACTATTGCTTGATAGAAAAACTTTCAACACAGGGCTTTAAAGGGTTGCAACCCTACTTAAGATCCTTCGTACACTTTTCTTTCCAGCTATGAACATATGCTCATTTTCTATTTTCGATCATTTTTTTTGGAACTTCAAAAACTTCAAATAAAAAATTCTGCAGTGGCTCTTGTTCACTTAACATCAATAAAAAAGAAAAGGATGCCTGGTAATATATGGATTTTTTTCTCAACTAAAAATAAGAAAAAAATATTTCAAAGGTAATTTATGCACTAGTTGTAAGTCGCAAGTCTTGAATAATGAGCCGTCAAAAGTTGGATTAACTATTTATTAAGGATATGGTCCGAAATTAACAAAAATCTTGATTATCAATACAGAGCTCCGAAAAAAATGGTTAATTCACCAGTAAGTAATATCGGAAAAAATTTGAATTTTCGCACATCCATAGCTTAGTGACAATTCT
>WOGL01001582.1:0-11124 GCA_015342145.1 Leptinotarsa rubiginosa | reverse complement strand
TCATGGGGGGTTTGTCCCTCCACCGGAGACAGATTCTGCGTACGCCGCTCAAGAATTTAGTGCAAGGCGGTATATTAGAATTCCAAACATTCAAATTACTTTTCTGACAGTAACTTGAAAAAAAAATCGTATAAATAAGTATCATTCTGATCATTCACAATCTGTTCTCAATTAAAAGCTACCGGTAAATAGCTGTTTTAGCTTGTTGGGCATCATCAGTACTGGGCAGGCGGTCCTCGATTGAAGACAAACTGTAAAAAACAATGACGAGTACTTGATAAAAAGCACTATTATGTATTACTAGAACAAAATCTCTCAACATTCAGTGATTCAAAATTACCATCAAGGTAACAACACAAGTAAAGTGAAATAAATATAACTCGTTGAATAACGTTAAACATTCAACTATATAAGTAATAATGATAAAAAATGTGGCATACTAAATATAGTGGCAAATAATTCCTTCATATTTTTCATTTTTATAAATTTCTGAATGTTCCACGTGAAATGCTTATTTTTCTCAGATTCCTTCGTCAGACTGTACAGCTTTCCTTTTTTCACACCACTTGTATTGCTTGATATTGGGGTGTCTATCTTTTAGTTTGCATCTTGTAGCATGCCTACGTCTGGATTGTATGATGTGTGATTTTTGTTATTTCAAGTGCAACACTAGTTATATCTTATTGATTATCAATTTTGTCGTGATTTGAGTGTGAAGGATTAGTGGTGAATGTTTTTTGTAATCGAAAAAGTGAATATCCTGCTTTCAATTAAGTAAGTGTCTCAAAATTCAAACAAACTCGTTCATTACAAACAATATAATTCAAGTTTAACATAGATAACTTTGTTCATTGCATTTTATTGCTATATTGAATATTTTCACCTTCCGCAGATTTAATAATGCCAAATTCAGTGAATGAGTTCGTATTGAATTATTCTCACATATTTTATCAAATTCTAGAGAGTACGTGTGAATGGGAGGTGGAGTGTTTCAGGATGTGTTTTGATGTGTGCGTAGTTAGGGATATACAATTGACTTTCCAAACACATTATTTTGACGTTAGATTCATGTACAGCAAAATATTTTATTAATCTAAAAACTATCTCCTTTGTTCCAGATCCAGCAGAACAAACAACATGTAAGTTCCTTGAAGCGCAAACATTCCGACAGCGTGGAAGAACTCCGTCCAGGTAACGACAGTTCCAGATACAACGCAAGATGGACACAGGAAGAACTGTTACTCGCTGTTCAAGGTGTTCGTAAGTACGGCAAAGATTTCAAAAGCATCGCCGATACGATCGGCAATAAGACAGAGCATCACGTTCGCACCTTTTTCGTCAACTATCGCAAACGCTATGACTTGGATAACGTCTTGAAAGAATGGGAAAGGGATAACGGTCCTATTCAGGAAGACAGTATCGAAGTTAAGAGCGAAGACGATAACGATGTCATCTGCATATCCCCGGTACCGGCGCCTAAGAAGGAAATGAAAAATGGGAAGGTGGCCCACGGGACCAAATGATGACTCTGCGTTTTGAGTTGAGTGCGGTGCTTCAGGGATGTTCTCTATAGCTTGAACCGTTCTTTCGAGGCAAACTTGTTTCGTTTGAGCGGTTTTTGGCTTGTTTGTGTATATACATTTTTCGTTTAAATTTAAGGTTACGTTAGGAATTTGGGGTTAAACTGAGGAGTTTGTGGCGCAATCCATTTTATTAAATAAAGTACACGGTTTTGGATGTATTTAATGAAATGGGTTATACGAAAGCAATAAAATGACATTTCTTAATCAACTTTCACTTTTTTTATATATTGTAACTAGAAAAAAGTAATGATCTCACAATCGGGTTTTTCATAGATATTTGGAACACAGTGTTTCATATTATTTAGTAAAAGTAATTTCAAACAGTGACTTCTATTGTCTCCAATCAATAATGGATTCAAAAAATAAATGAAGTACTGAAAAATTACAAGCAAATTGTATAATTGTAGGGAAGCAGAACTACCGCCAAAAATGTCTTTGAGTAACCACAGATGTGCTAATTCCTACGCTTAGCATTTTTTATGATTTTTTTTTAAATCACTGAATACATATTAAATTTTTCCTGAAAAATGAACAAACTTCAAATAAAACATTATTAAATGTCAAAATTTAATTCTTTCTGTAATTGCAATCGATTCCAATTTATTTTTTGAAATTTATATCTAATAGCCTGAAGTAATTTCGTAAAACATTTTGTCTGGTATTTGCAGTATAACAAATTTTCATACTCTTTCATACATCCTTGTATAAAAGTGTGTATGTAAAGTTATGCTTATCATTTCAAATTTGATGCTACTCGGGCATACCGTTCACTATATTGCAAGAATCTTTTGAAAAAAACTTTTTGGCTTTCTGCTTTTCCGTCAACATATAGAAGGTGGGGAACTACCAAAAAAATGAATACATTGGTAGAAACCCTTTATAAAGGGCAGAGAAGTTTCATTCAGATACAAACTTGTAGAAAAAATCCTCTTGAAACAACTACTTTCAGTCATCGTGCACATTTTTCTTATTCAGTTTGTACTTCGAACATTCTAAATGGAATTGAAACTTATACCATATACAAGATTGCTACACAAAGCCATATATTAATTAACATTGAAATAAAATTTCACTTGCAAGAAAAACTTTCATTCTCCAGGTAAACTTCTGTAAGTTTCAGGTGAAAACACTCGCCTTGAACTCCTCAACAGCACTTTATAACTTTATAACTAGTTCATTTAATCTCAGCTATTGGACTTTCCGTTATTGAAAAAGTACTATTTTTTCCCAAAAATTTTCATCATTGTGAAAAAGCATATTCATCACTTCCAGTGACATAAAGTCGTTACTTTTTTGCAAAGATTGAGTGAGCCACCTTTCAAAGTTATCCGGGAAGGTGTTGAAGGAGACTTGAGAAATTTCTGTTTTCCCCCAAAACTTTCAGAAGTCTATGACTGAAATTTTGTATCTACACTTCTTCACCTAACCTAACCCTCGAACTTTTACTGTCCATTTTATATTCGTAACACTATATCTGTATGTATATCGTTTGTATTGTATTATAATAATTATCTATTATATATTACTTTGTGTAGCTTTCTCCTGTGTTTGAAATCTGTTTCAATTCTAATGAGAATGTATGGAGTTCGAACTGATTGAGAAAAAGTGATTTTCTTGTAAGTTAATGGTTCATAATTGAAAGTCATTATTATTTTTTATTCATCATTGCCACAAAGTACATATTTGCAAATTTCCTGTTCAATAACCAACAATTTTTTATATTATGATATCTCCTTTACTGCAAATCCTGCTTAAACATTGAACATTAATAATTAATTCGATACTGTATAGGGCAGTTTTGGGAAAGAATGGTTTTGGCTTTCTACTTTTCCATCTTAATACAAAAATCTTCCTATCTTAATCCAAAGCCAGTAATATTCCCACATTTTTTTGTATAAAGATGGATAAGTAGAAAGCCAAAACCTTTCTTTTCCAAAAATTAATCTCTTAAAAATATACCCTTCAGTATATACCCTTAATTTTGGAAATTAAAACTGTATCCCTCAACTTTTCCAGCAGAATGTAACAAATTATTAAATAGTGCAAATTTTCTGAATATACCAAACTGAATACCTTTTTGAAGTATTCTTTGAATTTTTCAGTGTTATTTCACAAGAGAAATATTAAAAATTGCTAGAAATACAAAATTATTCAATGTGAAAAAAGTAAGGACATTCATCACATTTTTTTTATATTCGACCATTTTTGTGTGAAAGTAAGCTTCAGATTTGTATTAGGTGACCTCACAAACATAAAAAAACAATCTTATGATTAGCATGCCATGGGTCACAATATTGCTTTTTATAAGCAAAATTTTCAGATGGTCCTGCTGACTGACCTATTGGCTTAGTATGTTGAAAATACTAAATTGAAAAATAAACAACGGGTGAATTGTGAATATTGCACTTGTAAGGAGAATCATAGGTAGCCTTTATTTATTAAATCTGAGATCATGTGAAAGATTCTAGGCTCAAATTTTTTAATAGCTTTGAAATCACATTCAAAATAAAACACTGGAATCCACAAATATTCTCTGAAATATTTGATGCCGTTGGCAGTTTCTAGATTTTCATGCTTTTGCCTCCACAGTTCTATAAATATCACATATTTTGCTGCAGGTATTAAAAATGTTCTCACTTACTAGAGTCTATTGACTTGAACTAAAAGAAACTCCTCAGAAAAGTGTTGACAGCTGAGCTCCAGCAATTTTCATGTATTACTAGGTCTTGAAAAATTAGAAGGAATTAAAAGGTTTTTTTATTTAGTCAAATATTGTGCAGTATTTTTCTACACAAGTTGTGAAAACTGAATTACGGATACTCATCAAGTTTTTTGTCTACCATATTATAATAGTTTCTCGATTTATCGTCTGTGCAGGATTCCAAATAGAGCTAGATATATATATTTTGTCCTCTTCCAAGAAAACCACTGAAGAGGAAATTTTGAATAACAATCATTCTACTCTCAAAGGTAAACGTCATTATCAAGAATGTTTGGTATTCAAAATTGCTCGTCCAATCATGTATATAATAAGAGATATATTTCTGGTAGAAAAATAAACTGTAAATAATTTTATATAACATTGCATGTTCGTTTTGCATGCGGAATCACGTTCAAATATTTATATGTATTAAGTAAGCATCCTGATTAGGTGGTCCAAAATTTTCTGAGTGAAATTAATATGTTTTTCTATGGATCACATGGTATATATTTCATAAATATTCCTTTATATCTTTAGTAATATTTTTATAGGTTGAGATTTGAGAACAATATGATGTATAATTGATTATGGTTGAAAGGTATTTATTGTTTGTAGAACCTTTATTTATGTTTCCCATAATTTTAAGTATTTTTAATTGTTTTTACACAAAAGTATACCTTAGCCCACAAGGTTATCTAATATCAGTAGTTCTGTAGTAGTGTATTCAAAATAAATATATTAATTCTATATTTATGATTGTTTTATTTATTATCACATTACTTATCTATAGAGTGGACTCTAAATCACGACCATAATTACCAAGACTATTCAGAGGGATATAAAGTAAAAGCAGGTGTACCCAATGCTCCCTTGGGCCAAATTATTTTCGCAGTAGATGTACAGATTGGCAAATCTAGCTGTGTCTCTGAGATGTGCAAACGATATAGATGGAAACTGTCCACTACCAACTTTTATCACGAATTACAATTGGGAAAAAAATTTTGGCCAAAATAAATTAGGCAAATGTTGATACCACTAGGGAATGGGAACCCTAATTCTTTCTTTTATGCAGGTGAAAATAATATTTTTGAAGATTGGTAGTCTAAAGATTATGATATGATTTTTCACCCACTGTTGATACATGGTTTTCGTCAGGAACTGTTTTGATTCCGGACAGATTACCATCTTTATCCATGGTATGATCACTCCACAACCTTTTTGGTGCGTGTGTATGACGTGAATATATGTTTCTTCCATATAAATTAATAGGTCGACATTCTTTAGAAATTTTCTTATACAATTCTTCAAGAATTCTGTAGTCGAATAGACTGGCGTTCCATCAATATTTTCCTGTTATTTTTCACTTTTTTCCATCGAAATTCAAATTTATGAATTTTTTTTCGCAAAGTCTCTCGCTACCCAAATATTCAATATCTCGGATGATAATATTGTGACTTTCCCTAAGCGCTGGTATTCATTTCTCTTTGACATTGAAATTAATTATGCATCTGCGGAAAATTGTTAAACCAGCATCGTCTATCACAGTTTTGGAATTTTTGATATATGTATTTCTTTTCATCTGGAGTTGAAAAAGAAAATTTTGTACAGTTCGCATGCAAACCCTTGTAGCCTCAGCTACTTGTTCTTGAACCTTCAAACCTGAAATACAATATTTACAATTTTACTTATCATTATGGAATTCTTATTCCTTCAGCTGTTGCTTCCCCTTGCATAAATCTTGATACGTTATTCACAATTTCTCTGCTTTGTTCACTGAGAATTGTGTTTTCCAGTTCACTGTTAGAAGGCATTTTCAAAGACAACAAATAACTCGCATTTCACCACACAAAATGATTTTTCCACCTAACCTAACCCGAGGTTTACTACTCGAGTTCCTCGATGTTAATAATCTCTCGCCCCACTTCGCTGGCTGATCTACTGCCTATCCAATATTCAGAGACACGGCTAGATTTGCCAAGCTGTATTTTGAAAAATTTGTTAAGATAAAGGTCGTTTGTTTTCAACAGATACATTAATTGTGATACTAATAATACTTTATTTCCGTTTTGACAATTACAATTTTTACTCAATCTGGGGAGAAGGAATACACCTTATTATAAATATTTTATTTCTTCTGTAAGATTTGCATTTTTTTTAATAGACAGAATTTATCCCTCCAACTGAGAACTAAATCTTAAAGGCGGATAATATCAATGAATGGTGTATAATTTCCAGTTGGGAGACGTCAAGAAGAAACTAGGTATTTATACAAGATGTAATGTCAGTTATATTTTCAATGTTTTTCCCAGCCTAAATGTGAATCTAGAGCAACTTCTAGGTATTTTGAATCATATGTCAACTTCATTGTGGTATTTGATACATGCTTACTGATGTCAATAGAATGGTAAGTAGACAAATGAGAATGACATTTACCTAAATTTGTCAGTAACACAGTAACTCATGATTAAACCAATTGATGATTTTACGAAAATTATTTTGGATTTTAGACTGGTCCACAAATTAAAATAGAATATCACTGTATAATTTCGCCAGAGGTATTGATAGTTGATATATACAGAAAACAGTAGAAACGTACACAAAATTTACTTTCCTTCATCACTAACACATGAGTTTATTTTGACAATTTGTTTTCCAGACCACTAGAAAATAGGTCTGATCATTTCCTTTTATTCCATAATCTTCCAGAGATTCCAACATCTGTTTATGACTACTAGTGTACACAGCTTTGACAGGATGTAGAATAATACAAATAGTTCACATTTAGTGATGGAATACTACGTTGTTGAACGAGTTTTGCCACAGTTGTATTCTCTAAAACTACACTGGGATTCAGTCAATAGTATATTATTCAACGAGTGAGAAATATGCCAGTACTCATAAAATCGAAGTTCTTTGGCTCACATAAATCATTCAAACAACTTTTTGCAAGTAGAATACTATATTTTTTCTATGACATAACTGGAATGCTTGAAAATTAGATTCATTTGTGAAGGATATCCTGTATCAGAGTAATACCATTACCTTTAAAAAAAAATATGTTGTTTCTGAAAATGTATCTTAGTCAAAGTACGGTATTTCTGACATAGACGTTTTTTTTCTTTTTAACAGCCATCTAACATGTGGCATACTTTTATGGGGT
This sequence comes from Leptinotarsa rubiginosa, assembly GCA_015342145.1. NCBI lineage: Eukaryota > Metazoa > Arthropoda > Insecta > Coleoptera > Chrysomelidae > Leptinotarsa > Leptinotarsa rubiginosa. Next base: position 3,680 of record WOGL01001582.1, on the reverse strand, counting down.
CAGTCTTCACATGCAATTAAAGCCTTTCGTATCCAAAAAAAGCAATCCGGATCATAACCAATATTTCTTACAGAGGACACTGTCGTCGTTTATTTCAAGAACTTAAAATTCTACCCCTATCATGTATTTTCATACTCTGCAACATTTTAGATACACAAAAATAATACTATGTACACACGAGGCCTCAATTTTATCGACTGGATCTATCAGCTCGAAATTCACTCAACTTACATTTATACAATAAAATACTAATAGATATTACTGGTTTGAGTTATAACCGTTTCAAGGCTAGAGTTAAGCACTCACTATTGAGGCACTGTTTCTATTCCATCTAAGAGTATTTGAATTGTGAGACATTAATCTTTTGATATGTTAGTGTTGTTTTTAATTTTAGAAATTAATAATATAGATGTATTAGCATGTATAAATCACAACTATTGTTTTTCTTGTTAGTTTGACTTGTCACCATTGTACATTTTGTAGAAAATGTGATGAAATAAATTTATCTATCTATCTAATTATCAACATTGGATTTCAAAAAAAGGACTTCAAGTAAGAGGACCTAGGAATCTATAAATACAAAGATTTCTCAACTAGGTATTTAATCACAAATTTCACTACAACAGTCTTACTAAAAATAGTTTTATTTTTATATGTTTACAATGATAGCTATCACAAAAACCTATGAAATCATCTACGGCGTATTATACAAAAATGAGACGTACAAATGAACAAGCACAGATGTGAAAATGCTCAGGTCTGTTGGTTTGTAATGTCTAATACAGTTATTGTCAGAAGTTCATTTGGGTAGTGTTGGTAATTTTAGCTCGGCATTTACATAGTACATTCAGACCCAGTTTATATATTTTTAACAATGTATGGTTCAACTCTATTTTTATCAGTGTAAAAAATTCTATTTCAAAGGATGAATCCATTTTTTTACATATTTTCTTTATATTTAAAGGATAAACTGCTGCAAATTTTGTTTGAAGCAAGAAAATCCTTTTGAAATGTTCAACGAAAATTCAATCAACCCAAAAACAAAAGCCTTTTTAAATTTATATCACATGTAAGGTCCATATTGGTAAATTGAATAAAACATTTCCTCAATTAGGTAAATGTCAACATTTGTTTGATCAATGTTAGAATAGAATAAACCTACCAGCATGAACATATTTTTCCTTTCCAAATCAAGATGGATGTTCCAAAATAAAATGCCATAGGATCGCTTCGACATGTTGACTATTTATAACTCATAACAAATTATCAGTTAGTTTTTTGAAGTATTGTGATTTGAAAATAGAATGAAAAAAGTACTTCTTCACATGTTTTTGAAAAGGTTAAACAACTATAAACGTGAACTATGTAATCTTCCGGGTTTTTTGGCCCGTAGTCTACAGGTTTTATGCCTGACGTTTCGGCTACTACTGTGGTAGACATTATCAAAGGCATGTCTACCGCAGTAGTAGACGAAACATCAGTGACATGAATCCAATATATAAAAATGGATGTTTGTTGGTTGGTAAGTGATAAACTTCTACATCGCTCAACCGATTGTGATGAAACTTGACATGTATAGAAGGTTTTTAGGCTACCAATTTTTCTGTAACTCGCCACTAGATGGCGCTGTAGAACAATTTTTTTGAAAGCACAGTTGATTCCGATTCTGTCAAAACATTGGAACAGCAGCGATACAGCAACATAGTACTAGTAAGATATAATAGACATTGTATTACAATACTCCTACAGTTACGAATATTCGACAATAAAATGGGATGTTATCCAAGAATTCAGTTTATCTAGGCATTCACATTCCTTTGACACCAGTCAAAGACAGAAAATGTTTCGAGTTGATTTCCAAACAGAATGACAGGTATTGAAACAGAAAGGGACAGCTTTCCAAAACGTGAATGTTTTGTACAAAAATATATTTTATCCAACTCATCTTATTTGGTAGACAAAAATCTATAAGTACACATTAGTAATCAGAGTTTTTGTTCAAATATGTATATTACATAGTAAGTTTCAGGTGGATATATCATTCTTCAGATTGTGGAAGGAAAGTCTTGTTTATTGTTAACTAATTGGAGTGTTACACATCAACAAATATACAATATATTTCTGAAATCAGTTCTTGAAGTGTCAACAGTTTTACAAAAAAAAAATCCAGTTGAAAGTTTAGGATTATTCAATCCAGTCTGGATTTCATTTTCATTGCCTTCCTTTATCAACACACTAAGCAAGGAGATAAAAATAAAGCTGAACGATTCACAGTTTTGTAAATTGCATGTCAAATGATTTTCATTTGCTCAAACTATTGGTATCAGAATACAAACATTTCTAGCAACTCCATCATAAGGATTTATTTGATATATGTATCACAAGAACCTCTTTGAAAAATGTATTCACTGGTATAAAAGGGGTGCATTTGCAGTTTGAAATTGATATACACTACAATTTTATGAAAATAACTAGCATGGATACACTGAGGGAATTCTTCCAGTAAAATTTGTCACATATTAGTTCTAACTTTTGGAAAACATGCGTGATCATTTTAGGCCGCCTATATCAATGATAAAATTTCAAAGGTCAGCAAACTAAAAGGATAATGACATAGGGTTGCCACAAACTTGATTATTTGAAGTACACCACCTTTTCAGGTTTCCCAGACTCAATTTTGATTATTTGAGGAATGGGACATTTATATGAAAGTCATCAGGGACGTATACAGGATGTGTATCCCCAGAGGGAGATAGCAACAAATACACGGTTAATGACAGATGAACTGATACATGTCATTATACATCTCAAATCAAAGCCTAGACTAAAATAAATCTTCTTTTTTTTAGATAATTTTCAAGTTGCCAAAAACATGTTTTAGGATCTGACTTTGTTTATTTCTATCTATTATCTGGGGGGGGATTGCTCCCTTTGTCTCATGATACGGCCCTGTCAATGAAATATAAAATTACAAAAAAGTAAGGAGCATAAAAATGTGAATATCTTCTCAATTGGACTACCAGGGTAATTTTTTTCATATCTGAACGTGTTTACAGCAAACTTAGCCCTACTTCAACTGCGTGAAAATTCTTCACGACTTCTCTTGGAAGATGCTATTAAATCTTGAAGAACAATCAATTTTATTATCGGCGAATAACTACCCATGAAATTATTGGTAGTATAGGATTGAAAACTACTTGAAAACAATTTTTTGTAGCACAATATTATGTATAGATCTATTGGAGAAACCACAAATGATAACGTGCCTAGTAATTCACATCTATGAGTTGAGATAGCTGTTTGAAAATGGTGATTTCAATTAAAAAAAAGGAAATGACCCTTATTGTGGCTAATTTTACAAGGAACAAAAAAGTGTGTAGATAATTTCATAAGGAACAAAAAAGGTATAGTTTTGGATATTGACATATTTTTTTTATAATTTCTACATGAAAATGAAACAAAAAGTTTCATTCGGTTTTTCTGTTACGTTTAAGGAATTGTTTTACTCTATAAAAGTCTTCATTACTTAACATTCTTCAAGTGTTCCAAAGAAGTGGCAACCCTGTGACAATTTAATGCAAAAGAAAAAAGTAGAACCAACTAATGGCATGTTTTAATCTTTTATGCGAAAAAAATAAAACTGGAAGAACTCTTATATTTCCTAAAGAAACAGACAAGCT
>WOGL01001581.1:0-11125 GCA_015342145.1 Leptinotarsa rubiginosa | reverse complement strand
TATTCCAATTGGTATTGGAATTACTATACATAGGATACTTTTTATTAAAAAAAAAAATTATGTAAGATAAAAAAATTGTTCTTCAAAAAAATCTCTAAATCTACCTACTTTAACGTCATCTAGCATTCCAGTAATGAAGTTCCAACCCTTCCTACTATAATACCGTTGCACTGTATTATTCACAGTCACGACAATATCCAATCCAATCCAATCCATTTGACTATAGTTTCAGTTTTCTATATTTATTGTTATTTCCTTCTGTCACCCGCGAGCGAGGCCGCGGGTAAAAGTTAGTAGGATATAAATTGAGTTGAAATGCCTGAAAGAATCTATTGAACTATTAACACGAGCTGAAAATTAAAAATTATCAACAAGAAATGAAAATTAAAAATTGAAAGATTCCAAGCCAAGTTACTTCACAACGTTTCGAGATCTGACTATTTATAGGTCATTCTAGTGCTTTCACCTACCTCTCTTTCCTCGAATGATTCGAATGACCTATAAATGGTCCTCTCCCGAAGCAATAAGTCCAGTCATCAACCGAAGATGATTGTGGATAGTAACAATCGAAACGTCGTGAAGTAACTTGGCTTGGAATCTTTTAATTTTCATTTCTTGTTGATGATTTTCAATTTTCAGCTCATGTTAATAGTTCAATTTCTGGTTGTTGCTTGTATTTTATTTCATTGTAATTTTAGTTTTCTTTGCTTAATATAATCATTATTTTTCAGCTAATCTTTCTAATTTTTATAGATTCTTCCAGGGATTTCATGATAATAATAATGGACAATGGATTATCTTACTGTATATTTTGCGATTCTGAAATAAGTTTTCATTTATGGGGGTACTTTTTCAGGACAGTATGGAATTTTGGATAATATAATGATTTCAATATAACATATCTATAAAGTATAGTTCACGATATTATATTTCTGTTATTTCGAAGAAATTACTTTTGAATCAACAAATATAGAATTGCAGCAAAATTATCGAATTCGTTAAATAATTTTGTTTTCGTTCTCCATAAGGTAACTGATTGATCTGTCTAATGGCTTTGTCACTTCTATCCCCCATATACTATAAAGGCCTATCTGTTGATAAGATTATAGCTTCTGAAAATAAAATCTAATCTAATCAAAACTCTTTAAAAAAAATTATGTCTTCGGAACTATCGATAAGATGAGTTGTTTCATTAATAGAAAACTCTTGCAAAAATATATATCCCCTTTTTCTATAGAAATCCCCGTTACATGAGAATTCAAGTATTTCGGAAACTATCATAGCTACGAAAAAATTGGTTATTTTTATTACTCCTTCCACTAAAATTCATCGCTTCTAATAAATCCTCTTTCAAGTAAAATTACAGGCATTAAGTATTACCCAGTTTATTCTATGAACTAGTAATTTTCTACTGAAATGTTTACTAGGGAATATACATTACCTTTCCAATTCATTATGAAATTTACTTCACAGGAAAACAAGTTTGTTATAATTATCATTTTCAAAAAATCGGCCTAATTCATAAGTTAGTTTTCATTTATTTCTATGGGTTGATGTTGGCTCTTTGTTATTGTCGCCTTTTGCAATTAAACATGTATAGGGTTTTCTGTAAACTATTCATTACCTATTCATTGACACAAAATTGAACAAGGCAGTGGCTACATATTGTGGAAAAAATTAATGAATGAGCCACTTTGGTATCCAGAAAAATATATGGAATTTACTCGAAAACAATTCAGAATGATATGATCGATTGCGGATCGATGGAGATGAATCGAAACTGAAATTTTTTTGACTTCTGATGTGCTATTATTTTTCAGTGATTCCACGATGAACAATAACCGTAGTAACTACGCATACTAGTAGGAGACTATAGAGAATTTTTCAATGAACAAAAAATATAATGACTCATCTTAATGATTTTTTCAGTGATGTTAGAAATTTTCGATATCAGAATAAAATGTTTTGGTTATGTTTTGAATTTTCTAGGGCATTTTGCCGTTTCAAAATACAAGTACCAATATTTGGATTCACAATTAAAATGTTGGTGAATTAATATGATGATAAAGTAAGGTTTGGATGGATTTCAATGAAATGATTACCTTTTCTTTCCTCTTCGTTATATTCTGAAATCAATCCACAAACTGAAATTCTTCCACTGTCATTCATATGACGCAAAACAATTGAACTGATATTTCCCCCAACCTGAAAATCGAAGTTATCAATTTGTTCCTTCCAATATCATTCTCATTTTTTTTTTGAAAAAAGTACTTCAATAATTGAATAAAACTGGCCGGTGCTTGATGAAAATCCATATTAAAACTCATTAATAGTGTTTATTGTATCATACAATAAACTGTATCGATGAGTTTTGTAAAGTATATACTTCACATCTTCTAATGAAATGAAGGTTTCATTTATCTTTCATTCGACTAATAACTGACATATATATTGGAATTGACCGATACTTGATGAAAATCCACAACTGAAGTGTTCAAAAAACACTTTATTGTGAGTTTTTCACTGAACAGTTTTACAAAAACGCAACACGTGTTTCACCATACAATGGCTTCTTCGGGCGTGTATTTACTCCTCACTGAGTAAAGAGAAAAAACCATTGTATGGCGAAACACGTGTTGCGTTTTTGTAAAATTGAGAGTCGGTCCTAGGTAAAAAAACGAAAAAAGAATCCAATCAGTAAATAACTCTCACAGATTAGATTTACTAAAATTAACAAATAGTGTAGTTTATATTATGAATATCTGAACAATATCTAATCCCTTTGAACATCCATGAAAGAGATTGGTTGAAAATAATTTTGTGATAATTTGTTGCCACCTGTAATTTCTGTCTACATACTATGCTCAACTATTTAGAGTCAAATATATAGTTATGAGAAACTTTCTCAAATTTCCGTATACCACAAATAAACCGCAAACATGATATTGGGACTCTTGATATATATTTATTTATTTACTTATTTATTGCACGATCAGGGATACAAACAGAATAAATCCAAAAAATATCCTCATTTTACGTATGTAAAATAGTGAGTGAGTAAACAATATTTAAAATATTTGAACAATATGCTTTATATAGTAACAAATAACAATCAACAATAAACAATAAATAACAATAGATTTTATATAGTTTTGAAATTTGAGGAAAGGTAACCTCAATTTTTCGAAATCATTACAATAATTATTGGAGGATCTGACAATTCTGCATAAAAGAGAGTTTCTACCTGAATTGGTTTTTCTAAATGGAATAGCAAAGAAATGATTATTATCAAATTTGGACAATCCACACGATTATTGAGTATTTTGTACAACATTCATATATCTGACAGAACAGAACGACGGAAACAGAGTTCAAACGACTATTTTTAAAAGAGTAATATATATTTAGCAGAGTTTTTTGCGTTTCTGAAAAGTCTTGTATTTCTGAAAATGAATTCCAATAAACGATTACGGATATTACTCCTAAATCGCATATTTCATTTGCTGTTTTACGAATAATTGTACGATTTCCTATTTGGTATTGATAATCAAGAATATTCCTATTTCTGGTAAAAGTTATTTTGTGGCATTTATCGTGGTTTAGGTATATTGCCACAGACTTCTGCAAATTCGTCAAAATCGTTTTGCAATCTCTCATAGTTCTGGAGTCCAACGGAATAATTGTATAATCAAGATTGAATATGTAGATGAAAATACTTCGTTACATTATACAAATCAGACTTTCCGTGTATATGTTTCTATGGGTTTAAAAAGTCTTGAACTTGAACTATGTTTCGTGATAAAATTACTTCTGAATTGCACCCGTGCAAAGCCAAGGCAACTCTTTAGTTTTTAATAAACCCGATAGAGTCAATGTTGGTCGTAAATTTTTTTCAAGAATTGGAAAATCACTGAAATTCTCCACTATTCTGGAAGGTCATTCATATGGTGGAACAATCCAACAAATATAATATACTCACATTGTCAAAATAACAATCCACCCCTTTTGGAGCCAACTTCGATAGTTTTTCATTTATATCTTCTGTTTTGTAGTTTATGAATCCATCGAATCCCAATTCATTTAGCAACCATTTTCCTTTTTCAACGGAGCCAGCGATTCCTATCACCGTGCAACCTTTTATTTTAGCAATTTGTCCCACAAGACTCCCCACTGACCCAGCTGCTGCCGAAACAACTACTGTTTCTCCTTTTTCAGGAGTACAAATTTCCAGGAAGCCATGGTATGCTGAAAAACTATTGAAATTGGTGTGTATTGAGAATATATTGATATGAGGGGCAACAGATGGCCGTTTTTCTTTCTTTATTGCTTGTACGATTATCAATTATAATGCTTGTCAGTCAAACAGCAGATCAAAAACTCTTAGAGTTTTGCAAGAATAAAATGATTATTGGTTATTTCGAAATGTTGAAAACTGATAGTTGTTTAAGGTGATTTTCAGACAATTTTGAGTTACTTACGTATGCTATATGCGTCTTTGATTTTATCAAAAATAGCCACAATGAAATCACTTTGTCATAAAGTTTCCTAAATTGACGCGTGTTTATAAAATTAACTTGAATCCTTTTCAGAGTATAAAATTTGTATTTCGAAGATCAAAGAGTATAAATTTTCAAGGCCGGAGAAAATTGTAATAGATATCATTAAAAGGTGAACCTCTGGAGTAGAGTGAATCTACTGAAAACACTTTTTCCACGTTAGAGAAAGTTCTTTTGTTTTGGAGTGGGAAAAATCTTTTCAATAGACGGATGTTATCAACAGAAAATATGTTTTGGCTACTCCTCCTATGTGAGCATAAAATATCAATTATCTTAGGATGTGCTTCATTGAGCATTTCGTTTTATTTTATTAAAAATTAAATGAATGATTATTTACTGATTTGATATTTTCATAACATTATGATTGAGTTTTTAAAAAGATTTTATTGAAATTGTTTCTACAATCTTCTGTTATTTCATAGAAAAATTACACAGATCAATGAGTATGTTAATTTTATACCCAAACATACAACAATTGTACACTTATAGTTAGGTTAGGTTAGGTTAGTAAGTGGGTCTATTTGACCCTCCACCGCAACCCGCAAGGGTTTACTATTCACACTCGACCAAATAAAACCAGTTTCTTAACGAAACCGATTAGAGTACGGCTGTCTAACACTGTCTTCCGACAGTCCGAGTATCAGCATATGATGATTTAAATGACAGTGACCTGTAAGAAGGCCTGTTAGACATCGTAGTTCATCCCTACTGTATTCCAACAACTGTTTGGTATAAACGCCTTGGAGTGAGCCAATCCTGGTAAATGCTGACAGAAGTCCATAAATATTCTTGACATCCAGGTGTTCCATCTTTGTTTGGCAAAGTCTAAAACGATGCCAATGACAGGTTCTCGTCCGATGAAGCTGCTTGCAGCACCCTCCTTTGCAAGGGAGTCAGCAGCCTAATTGCCTTCCAGGCCAGTACGGCCAGGAATCCAGACCAGAGACAATATATTAAGTCTTCCTATCGACAAGAGACCCTCACACAAGGTTCATATGGAATAATCCTTATGTCAATGGACAAACGTTTATGATCAATAAATCAAAGAAGACTCTCTCAACCACCATACACAATCATCTGAAAGAAGGTGAACAAAAACAAACATAAAAGAACATCAACTCTTTCATCTCAGTCATTCTTCGGAAAGTTCTTTTGTTTTCGGATTTTGCACTTACCCAGATGGTCCTAGAACTCCCAGTATGCTAGATAATGAAAAATCTCCACAATCCTCCACTAGATAAGGATCTTTAGATAAGAAGCTCTGAGAATCTCCTTTTCCATTCGATATGGTGTGAGTTCTCCAACCAAATCCTCCATAGACGTATTTACCAAGGGGAAATTTGGAATTCTTGGTTTCTATAATCCTATTGAATAGTTTCGTATTCTTATAGTTTTTCGTAGGAATTAATTGTAATTAGATTTTTGGTAATAAAGATAATTACAGCTCATTCGTCATTTTTGTGAAATGGTAGTACTCTCCTTTTTAAAAGAAGATAAAGGATTTTTATTTTGTTGGTGAAATAATTAATGAAATTTCAATGTAGATTTTCATTTGGTGTTAATAAACAATATTAAATGCATCATGTGATTTGAGTTTCAATCGAAAGTATCTTCTAATCCACATTGAAGAAATATTCACTGGTATTAATAATGGGTTGATTTAATACCAGATAAGGCAATTATTTTCAATGCTATTCAAAGGTTTATAAATAAACATGAACATTTTCAGAAACGAATGCGACTGTCTTATCAAAACTAGGAATCAACGCGAGTTTTACACTGCATAACTGGTTGGTAACTGAACAACACTATAGTCTTTCCATATATTATTTTTTGAAGAGTTTTTATTGAAATATAGCTGTGTACTTTTGAGGAGAATAAAAATGTTGCCACTCTTTGATACAGTTTTCTCCATAATCAGTAAATGTCTTTTTTAGTTTCGATGATTCAGAAATTTTTGTTAACAGTAACATCTTTTCAAAGCACTGATAGTTGAAAAAAATAACAATTGAAAGGACTCTCACACTTACTTTGCTACCTGATGTCCAACCATAGTTTCACCGATCGGAAAAAATGCAGAAAAAGCCCTCATATAAGGATCCACGCTCAGATAGACTGCCTCAGCAAGAAATTCTAGAATACAAAGATGTTTTTCATTATTTTATTGGGAAGAACGAAAAAAATGCGTATCTGATTTCGACTCCAGTGTACTTCAGTAATTTCGATGAGAAAATTTCAATAAAAATAGAATTTTCAACTTGATAATGAAATTCTTGTTCCAAAATTTCAATTTGATGGGCTAGGTATATTTCTTGATTAGAAAAAAGCAAGAACTCAGCAGATTTTTAATAAAGGGAGAATATAGGACAATAGTGATCCTTTCAACGAAGATGAAGATGGAATTTAGCAATGAACTTATCCTAGCTCAAGCTAATATTTTAAAGTTTTTGAATAAAGCACAAGAAGTCAAATTCTTAAAGAAAAGGACTAGAAAAACACTGATGAAATTAAACGTGAAAATGATCTTTAAATACTCTTCAGATTCTCAATGTCATGTTCCATTGTTTGAAAAAATCAGAATTTACTCCTGGAATAGGAAATTTATACTCACCCTGGCTTGATGTGTAGACGGCTTTGAATTCAGTCCTTCAGTTCTTGAATACACCTGGTAAGTATAATTTGTAACCTCTGGTTACATTCATTTCACAGAAAGTTTTGTATGTGTATATACAATGTATACATTTATTCGATAGGATGTATTACAGAAGTCCTTAGCAGAGTTCTTAAGAACGCTATACAGTATGATATATGAAAGAGTATTGATATAAAATGTCACTCATATGGAACACCATCATTATAAGTGGCATACTTCGGTGGCATACTTCGGAGTTTGGGGAAAATACATTACTCTTATCACTCATCATCATTACAAAATGAAACACTCGTTTCTTTAAAACATTACTATTTTATGTTTCCGGAATAAACAATTTGCTTTTGTCACGAGAGAAAAATTTAGGAGAGATGAATTTCAATGAAAAGCAGCAAGATTAACAAATTATGAAACCAGATTGTTTTGGAACAGCTAATGTTGATAATTTTTCGATATTTTTGGCTAATAGTCATATTTAAAAAACGTTTCGAAATAATTTCCTGTTCGATAAAAAAACAATTTTTGGGTTTTTGCTACATAAGTTAAATTTTTTTGTGTGTTGACAGTAACCGTCAATCGGTTATTGTATATTATTCATTATTAACTGTTCCTATTTATCTGTCGTCTTTATTGCGTAATATCATTTACATCTAATCAAATTGAGCTCACATATCGTAAGTCATAGTTTCATTAACACATTTCCTATTGCTGATCTATTTACCTTCATCTTTTAATGTCGGCAATTCTTCTTCAACTAGCTCCAGATCTGTTGATTTCGGAAAACCAGAAAATTGCTTGACATATTTGAACCTTTTCGTTTTGATCATTTCTGAATATGTTTCAATGAGGGTTCTTTTACAAATACATAAAACTAAATGAGCCTCGTTCACGTGAGAACGTTCACTTCATCGCTGTCTGAACTTATCGTCAAGGTTTCGAGATAATTTCATAGATAAGTTTTTACTTTGAAATTCACAACTCAATGGGTTGTGAATTTATCTATATAGGCCGTTTCTTTTATCATGTGGTAACAATGTTATATTCTGAACCGTTACAGATACAAAGAAGATTAAATGGGAAAAAAGGTAACTGTTATCAGAAACAAGAAAATTTACGGGGACTCTCGCTCTTCTCGAGTTATTCGGGGAAAATCGAAAATGATGTTTTTCGTTTTTTTTTTTCGAATGGAATTGTTATTTCGGAGAATATAAAAATATTTAAAAAAAATGTATTGTATTCAAAGTATACTATGACGATATGATAATAAATATTGGATAAAATGTTTAGTGTCAACATGGCCACCATCAACTATTTTTTCAAATGAAAACCTGCATTTTTTATTACACATTTTGATAAAGCAATAAATTTACAATCCAAGGGTATATCACATTTGATATTTTAATAGCGTTTCATTTGAAATAACAACCATCATCAGTGACAACAATTTTAAATTACGGTCCTGTCGTATATTCTTTTGTAAATTGTTTCGATTCGTAGTATTCCGAATATCCAAATATTTAGACAATTAGAAAAACATTTGAGTGACTATAGTGCATTCGACAGAAAACAAAAAAAAGTGTTGTTACTGGAAGTATGAGAAATCAATTAAATGTTATGCGTAAGCAAATATTACCACATGAAAATTTACACAGTGAAAACATCTTTTTTTTTATTTAGGATTAGCCAGTTACAAAAATTAAGCTAATCAAGATTGTTCTTTACGAGAACTATTTCCCACCAGAACTATTTTGAAAAAGAACAAATATAAATGCTACAGGATACGCAAAGTTCATCACCTCAATGAAAGGGATAATGGAAGGAGAGTACGATTTGCGAAGCGGTTAAGACGAAGAAATAGGGAAGTTGGAAATATTTTTAAAAAAGTAAAACGGACGGACGAATCAAAATTCACCAACAATGGTTGATTTAACAGAAAAATCAATTATAAGTGAAATAATACAAATGAACATTTACGTAGGGAAACCAACTTTCAAGAAAGGTTCGGAATAAATGTTTGGTTGGGAATTGTGGGAACAAACATTCTTGGCTCTTTTATTCACGATGATTATTTGAATAGTGAAATGTATCTATATTCATTTTCTATTCAACGAATTCGATAACTACTTAAATGAATTGCCACTGAATATCCGCCATTGAATACAATATTTGGATTGGATAAAATGGACCAATTAACTGGCCAGCTCGATCCCCAGATCTTACTCCTTCAGATTTTTTTGTCTGAGGTTTTTTCAACACCAAGTACAGATATGGACAATCTCAAATAAAAAATAAGAGATGTATATATTAGTATTACACCTATTTTGCTAGAAAATTGCGATAGAAATTGTCTGGACCAACAACTATGAAGCTTTGATTTTCGTATTAATTTAATTTTTCTCAAAAGTTCATGATAAAATAAATTGATTTTCTGTTTAATTGTTGTCACTGATGGTGGTGGTTATTTCAAATGGAACGCTATAAAAATATCGAATGTGATATACCCTTGGATTGTGAATTCATCACATTATCAATATCTGTAATGGAAAAAACAGTTCCGTATTTTAAAAAAAAGTTGATGGGGGCCATGTTGACACAAAACATTTTATCAAATATTCATTATTACATTGTCATAGTACATACAATAACATTTTCCTTTTCCATTTTCAGATATTTTCCGAAATAACAATTCCATTCGAAAAAGAAGAAAAACAGAATTTTTGATTTTTCCCGTATAACTCGAGAAGGGCGAGAGTCCCCGTAAATTTTCTTCGACCATTGTATTGTTTCCGATGACAGCTAACACTTTTCCCATTTAATCGTCTTCGTACCTCTTACGGTTTAGAATATAGCAAAGTCACCACATGACGCAAAATTCAAATTTCATTAATTTTTCTCATTTCCAATATTTTAATTAGAAAATCAAATCTGTTTCCAATTAGGAGCAGGCTATCTTATTGGTAATGACCTTTGTAACTTGTCAATCACTCTCAAACAAAAGTTACTGACAATTTTCAAAATAATATTTTTGTCAATGTTAGTTTTCTCATAACTTGACTCAAACAAAACACAGTCTGATTACAATATCCGGTCATATTTGAAACAGTTCAACTTAAATTGAAACCCGTAATTCATGAGCTCGCCTTCCCTCAACTAGTTAATTCCGCGATCTCATCATCAGGCTGGAAATCGTCTTTATTTACACGCAAAACTGAACTCATTGATGATCAGAAACTCAGTTTCCCAAATATTTCTACATAGAAAGCCTTAGAAATTTGTTACTTCAGTTGCATAGGTAACTTGGTTGGTTAAAAATAAAATTATCCTTTGTAGATCTCCACAATATCTTTCCCAACTTATCCAGTTCCTAAATTGTTCCTGAAGCTGCTCATAATTTATATTTGCCTTCTACTAGAATACTCCTACTTCTACTAGTCACTTAATCAAAGACGTAACTCTTCTACAAAGAAGAACCACCTCACTACCCAACCAGCAAAGTTGTTTTATCATTCCATGGTGTTGCAACAGTTTAATTTTATTAGTATTTTATAATTACTTCCAAAATGCTAATTGATTGTATTAGATGATCGGTGAACACAATACAGTTGTAGGCAATAGAAGTGTTTTATAAATTTGTCATAGAAACGTTTATGAAATAAAATTAAAAAACCATTATAAAATAGTCATAAAATTATCACAGAAACGTCTTTACAACTAACTTATAAAACTCATTTTCCTATAAAAGTAAATTGTTAAGTAGCAGTTTTATAACAGTTTTCTACGAGATTTTTATGAGAGTTATAAAACTATTTCAAGCTTATTTTATAACTGTTTTCTGTAGCTTCAATGAAATTATTTTATTAGAATGCTTTCAAACACTATTTTATTTTCATTACCATATTGTCACTTCAATGATAATTTC
>WOGL01001580.1:0-11126 GCA_015342145.1 Leptinotarsa rubiginosa | reverse complement strand
CCAATATGTGAATTAGAAACAAATCCCTTTAAAAATTAAAACCCAACATTTGAAACATCAATTTGAATACTTTTCGAAGTGAATTTGAAAAACTCATGAATTGAGCTCAACTTTATTTTGTTCAAACTTGCATTTGCTGTAATAACCCAAATTGAGGAACATTCCCCGTTCTCTTCTTTTTTGAATAATGAACAATTTAATATTTTACCAATATTTAAAAACAAAAAAAAACAGCTATGAGGCCAATTTTGAATTGTAATTGAAATTTTATGAAAGAAATGTAAACTGGGTGTGTCTCAAAAACGTATTGTATGACATTAATGCCAAAACGTGAATCTCTTCTCTTTTTTTAAGTTGTTGGAGTCAATGCCATTCTATATTATGATGTCACTGGATGACAACATGTCATTTTCTTCTTCCCTTGAAAAATCAAACTATACTATAACCTATTTATATAAAAAAAAAATTCTAAACTAATGGAAAATCATCAATCTACATTATACCAAGTTTCGCCAAATTAATTTAGGAAGCTGTTGATAACATTAACAAAGTATTATACTAATTGCAGAAATAACCAACATATTCACAAGAGAAAACTCAGATATTGATGAATGCACTGAAACTACATACCTAAAAGATTGTTCAAATGACAGTAAGAATACCCCAGGGAAGTACTGCAGATCCCTTGGTCTTTATGATTTACATGAATGATTAAACAACTATATCAGGATATTTGCCAATGACACTAATTTATTGAGAAGTAGTGAACATATTTGAAGATACAGCTGCCGGACTGAGTCATGTCCGGTGAGAAGCCCCTCCCTCAAGATGTGTAGATGCTTTTTATATATCTACAAGAACCCAAATTTTTTATAATTATAAATTATAAATTTTTGAAGATAGATTAGTTACAGATAGAAGTTTAAAAATTTCCTTAATGAAAACAGCTGTAAAATATTCAAAAGACACCAAGATTCTTGGACTTTATACTGGTGAATTTTTAATACTTCCAACAAATCGATTGATTGTATGGCCAACAAATTGATTTAAAAATTATTATGAATAAGAGTGATCTACAAACACCTGGACAAGAAATCAATAAAAGTTCTTTACTTTGACAATTTTGGAGCTGAGTGATTTGAAGTATATTAATTGTGTTTATCCATTTTCAATAACAACAATTTAAACTTGATATGCATTTTATATTGATTATTTTTTTCATTTAAAAATAAATGTTTTCTCTTTTACTTGTTAATAGAGTGAGAACCATATAATACTGGTGATTATATGAACTAAATAAAATATCAACAGGTGAAAACGTGTGAATAGGAATGGGTATACAAGTTGTAATGGTTGATATATTGTTTAAATAAAGATTTTTATTATCACGCAACCAGCCCAATACACAGTGAGAAATTTGGAACACCTGAAAACTGTCACGAAGTCCACTTCTGTAACAAATTTATTCAGTTTCTGTTGTTCGGACAAAACACATGACGCAGCACTGATTCAGCAAGTCTGAGATATCTAATCTGATTGGTCGTGACAATTGTTTATTAGACAAAAATGCAAGTAGACAGAAGTGAATTTATTGGGTGTGTAACTTTGTGTTTTCAAAGAATTCAACTACCGATTCGTATGTATTATTTGATTGTACTATGATAGTGTTCTGTTTGTGTATCAATCATTTCATAAAATAACAGAAAAGTGTAACTGGATGTCCAGATAGTGTAGCTTTTTCCGAGAGGGCTGATACTACTTTTATCTTGACAACTCCCGAATTCTGTGAATCTGTTATCTCAGACGACTGAAAAAAATAAACCTGGAAACATACGGGAAAACCTTTGTAACTGAAGAACTGCTTCAATAAGACCGTAGTTGTAGAATTTCCGAGCCACATGAGTCATGATGTAGGGTTGAAATATCCATAATTAGTGGTAATTTAAACAAAGCAAGGTTTCGAGTTGCTCTGACCGTAATTCTAAATAAAGTAGAAAACAGATCCGAACAGTTTAGATCACCTGACAAGATTTTGTATAGAAATAACAGGTCTTAAAATCCTACTTTACTCTAGAGTGACTAGATTCAAAATAGTTAAGATTGTATCATAATTCATAAGTACCCCATACAAATCCCAATTTGAATGCACAGAAAAATCGATTCTGGATTTACGTGTTCAGAATAATAAGACTATACAGTTAGAATCGATCCAACATATGCAAGATATACTGTTTTCAACCTTTATATTTAGGTCACTAGAAAGCATACTAATAAAACGAAGTATTTGTAGATATTTACAAATATAGAATTGATATGAGGAACAGAGATCAGAGAGAGATCATGAGCCGCATTAAGGCTACCTATGAAATGCTCGTTCAAAGAGTAACTGAACCACAAAGCAGCAAGATCCATTTGAAGCATCCAGCAGTCATCAGAATTAACTACTCCTTGTTCTAAGATCATCTGCAAATGACAAAACTAGAGTAACATATTACATCATACAAGTCAATGTACATATTGAATAATAATGGACCAAGATGTGATCCTTGTGGTACTTCTGATACTTATGCGATTGTGATGCACCAGATCACAGCAGAAAAGCAATCTGTGGACAACCCACATTATCTCCAGGTGCATATAACAGATATCTGTATGTGTTTCTAAAGATTAAATAAAATTTATTATTATTATTATTATCTAACAAGGCACCTGTACAAACTAGTACAGGGAATTTATAATAATAATTTTAGCAAATTTTTACAAAAATACAGGCAAAACTTTAGTGTTTGAAAGACCAGGAGTATATGAGTTGACTTGTGATTCTTGCCTAAAACTTCATATTGGTCAAACGGGAAGAACATCTTCCCAAAGAACGAAGGAGAACACGAGTAGTTTTTTGAATATGAATACCAAATTCAACATTTGCAAACCATCTTCTGGCAAAGCGGTATGAGTTCAATCACGATTATGATCGGAAGAGAAAGGTTTGAAAAAGGTATTGCAATTATTATAAATTAGTAGATTCACGAATTCGGAAAATTTACTAAATCACCAAATACAATTGAATTCTTACCCTCTGTTGAATCTGTTTTCTAATGTGGAAATTGGTAATTAGTTTATTACATGTCCATTTAATGACTTGGTGAAAGTTCATATTTTTTCATTTATGAGATAAGTATAAACTTTCTTGACCATATTTGCATGATTACAAAAACTGTTCTGATTGCCTGGACTATTTTCAGGAGATAAGAAATACATGCTTGGATTTAGAGGTGGACAATTCAAATTTTAATTGTAAAACATACGTGTATGCTACATTATCTCAACAAGACATTAGAAATTTTATTAATTTTATTCTCTCATTGAATAATTCTCTAAAATTTTACATATATCACCGAAAATCAGTTGTATAGAAATAGTTTCGAGCAAGGAAGAGTATCCTGGGAGGGAGATAACAGTGTCCAGTTACCCAATGAGTAACATCTATTAATAGAATGCTTTCGATAAAACTGGCTGTAAATATTTTAACAATTCTTATGTCAATATTGTAACTCAATTTTAAATGAAATTTTGGAATAATCAATGAGAAAGAAAATCAATTTATCGCCTTCAAAAATAAGTAAATAGCTATTAAATATTCATCAAATTATCCATTGGTGAACTGTTGATCTGTTAGCTTTCAGATAAGTTATCTGAAGTTTATTATATCAGGATATGTAACTGTGTCGAAATTTTCAAATCAAAATTTATTTGATGTTTCTGCACTCCAAAAAGTAATAATAGAACAGTGAAATCAAGTACACCATCTGAATTTTTCAAATTACTTTTTTTTATAAAGCTAATAAAAACAAAAAGTCATTCGTTTCAAAACGTTTATTTATATTGCCGATTCATCCTTACTTCAAAAGAATCATGTGTATCACAAATGTTATTATAGCTCCAATAAAATTTTAAAAAATCATAATTTAAAAAATTTGTTATAAAGGTTATACATTCAAAATAATTCTTGGCAATATTAATTTCATTAAATTTTTCCCAGATTCATATAATTTATATTACCTCAATAATTTACACATTTTCATCAAATAAACAGAATAGACAAATAAAATATATTCTAGTTAGATACATATACATAAAAACATTTTACCTTGCAAATATACTATACAAAACAGAATAAGGAACCTATTGAATTAATATATAAAGCGCTGTAGCATGAGAAATTATTTTATAACTGTCCCTAGGATGTCGTGTTTTATTTTTCTAATTATTTCCTACAAAGCCTGTGCATTTACCCATGGATTCTATTCTTATTCAGAGAAAATATGAAAGTTTTGATCGGCCCTTTCAGAGAGCAAATACAAAGGGAGAATTACTATTTTCACTATTATCATGTGCTCTTTCACTTCTACTATCATCAAACATTTTCGAAATATCATTTTACATTTATGTTTAATTTAAAATATGTTTAAACATTTCTCATCGACTTTCTTTGAATATTTTTACCTTCACAATCTGAAATATATAAAATTGTAATGGAGAACTTCGTTCACGTGTAGAAAACTTTTTAGTTTGTATAATTTCTAAACTCATTTTTTTTGATAAGTAAAATTATTGAATATGACAAGTTACTGATAATTAAAACATTTGTGTTGGAGAGAAATACTTTGAATTTACGCAGTAACTTATCGGGGTGAACTNNNNGGGGGGGGGGGGGGGGTTAAACCAAAAAGTTTACCCTTTCTACACTTGTGTAAAGTTCTCTATTATAATTTTCATATTTTTCAGACTCTGAAAGGTTGAAAATAACCAAGGAAGGTCGGTAAAAAATTGATTTTCCTCAAAAAAAGACTTTCGTTCAATACGTTTAAACACATACATAACCGAAAATTTTCAGATATTAAACAGCATTCCATTAGTTGATGAAACCTCTACAAAATGGATCTGAACATTTGATATTTTGCAAAATATATAGTCACCGGACATATCCAGCCACACTCCATATGGAAATAAAAAAAATTTACTGGCTGAAAAATATCTTACATCTATTCAGTCTTGACTTATATAAAGGTATTATTGGCATTATGAAATAAAAAGAAAAATAAAATCTCTAAATATGATACCACAATCATGAGACGATAATAAAACCAGTGTTGTAACGTAACGGAGCGACATTAGCAGAGGCGGAAGTGCAGAGGTTGGCCTCCGCCATACAATTTCGTCAATAAATGAACGATAGGATATTTTTTATATACATAGCTTTCTTGAAATGACGTGGACAATTTCTCAACTAGAAATATACATATTTACTTTTCGAAACATCTACGATTTTAGGAAAGCTAAGTATATGGAAAAATGTTCCAATCATTTATTTCATTTATATGCAAAATTCATAGATACAAGTGACGAACAAAAGTTAAAACTCCTTTAAAAAACTTGCGGAGCCCGAAGCAAGGTTCTGTTACAACCCTGATTAAAACTATATTATTTATTGTATACATGACTTATGAATAATGTTGTCGCCTTTCACAAAACAATATCCAAAAATAATATAAGACAAAGCTATGAATTTGTAAGCAAGTACCTACTTTCACTAATATAGGTATTGCAATAATGGAAAAAAGATCTGCCATAGAGGATATCTACACCAAGTTACTGTAAAAGGTTATGTACCAACAGATGATCATAAACATCACAACCATGAATATTTTTTGTTTTTGAAAGGTCAAAGATACGGAATATTAAAAAAAATTCAAGGAGTGCCTCACTTAAAAAAAAACAGTGTATACTCAGAGCAGAAGTCTCATAAAAAATCCAGAAATCCAACAGCGAATCTTGAATTCATCAATGAACTCCAGTAGAAATCTTAATTATATCCCACATTAAAGTAAGACACTCCTTTGAAAATGACAGAAGTGCCCTCAATTACTAGACGAGGAAACAATGTCTGTTTTCAAGCGAACAATTCATGAAAATAGATTTATCTTCAAAACTAACAATTAAAAAAACTGGGAAGGCCATTGAAGATGATGGAACACATTATTATTTTTGTGGTATGGAATATGTCTCATCACACATACAAATAGGGTACATTTTGCAGTCATTAATAGAGTATTTTTACCAAAATGGCAAGCTACTGAAGGAAAAAAAAAATTGTAAATAGACCAAATCTCAATCCTTATTTTGCTTAAATCAAAAGGTATACAACAAAAAAGTGTAACATATAATTCTAATTGTTCTTCCCCCCCTTATCTTCAAATCGACCCGGGTGTAGTCCTCAAATAGCAGTACATTGTCGTCTTTTACAGCTTTATAACACTGGAATTATAAAAAAGTGTAACAGATCAAGTAAAACTCACATAATTAATGACGAATACATACCAAAAAACCGGAAACTTTAGTATTAGTTTCATATTACATATTAGTGTTAGCCTTTCTAGCAAGAAATGAGATTATTACAAAATTTTAATAATAACATTTGAGGTTAAAGTTTTCAAAAGCCATTCAAGTATACACAAATTATTCTCAAAAATATTCAAGTATGATATTTCACATATTTTCATGACTAGCCGGGTGTAGTTGTCATTAACAAAAATTTCTTCAATAGATTGTTCATATTTATTTTCTTTAATCTCCCAAGGTCTCACACACTAATACAGGTTAATCTTTTTTTTTTTAATCAGTCTGAACTTTCCTTTGATAAAGTGAAAAAAAGTAATTTCTTTATTTCCACCGAGAGAAGTAGGTAACTGTAGAGGTTTTTTTGGTGCACAACTGTAGAATGAATAACTAGATTTAATTTCAATACCCAGAATAAAATTGACAGTACAAACTATTTTAAGAAATTTCTTGAGGTTTTCCCAGTGGTAAAGTAGCAACAGTCATGGGTATTCCAGTATCAGAATCCAGAAAAATCTAGCTCGAAACAAAAACATTTCAAAGATATGAAAACCAGGGAATAAATATATTTAAAAAAAAATGCTAAAAGTTAGTTCATGAATATAACTGAATTATTCAAAATTTCGCTTTGGTGTGCCTTAGATTATAATTGTTCAAATGAACATTCAAAATGGCAATACCTGCCAATTGCCATATGAACTATATTACTCAAATAGTTGAATGCTCAATTCGTTATTTGCCTCAAATTGTAATATACTGTGTTTATTGGATATTCTAACTCACAAGACAAGGCATGTGTAGGACCTTTGGATTATAAGAGACATAAATTACATTATCATTAGTGTATAACACACCGAAAGTGTTAATATATCTCCAGTACTAGAATTAACAGAGTCATTTAGTACTTTCTTGAATCTTCTAAATGCAGCAACAATTTGAACAAAGTTGATAAATAATACTAATAAATTTATTTACAAAATACGTAGGAGGTAATCTCAAGAACACCGGGTCTGACACATCAAATCACAACCGATCATGGATAGTGAAATGACATAAACTAGGGACAATTTTTTCACTGCCGCAATATACACTACACAATTGAGTTCAAGTACTATTTCTGCAACTTTGAACTGGCAGTTTGGAATGTTGAGGTTAGGCTCGGGCCTACATCTTACCGAATCACCTCTTGAAATGAATATTACAATAGCAACAGTTGTAGTCATATACTAAAACGAATGGGTACCTGGATGCTATAACTTGTGGTTACTTGTCAGCCACGTGAGTCCTTCATAGAGTCCATCACCAGTTGTGGCACAGGCGGGTTGAACATGCCAATTTCGATCTCTAATTCGTGTAAGCCCCAACTTCTCTTGAATCTCATGAGGTTTCATCGCCTCTGGCAGGTCTTGTTTGTTAGCAAATATGAGTATTATTGCATCACGCATTTCTCGATCATTGATAATACGATGTAATTCCTGGCGAGCTTCATCGATGCGGTCTCGATCTGCACAGTCCACAACAAAGATCAGGCCTTGGGTTCCCGTATAGTAGTGTCGCCACAAAGGCCTTATTTTATCTTGCCCTCCAACATCCCATACATTGAATTTAACATTTTTGTAGGTCACTGTTTCCACATTAAAGCCCACTGTTGGAATTGTTGTAACTGATTGCCCTAATTTGAGTTTGTACAATATTGTCGTTTTTCCAGCCGCATCTAGCCCAAGCATCAATATTCTCATCTCCTTGTTGCCAAATATTTTGGAAAGTAGTTTCCCCATCGTGTTGGAGGGCTCTCGTGACTTTTCCTATCTGCAAAGAAATGTACCAACATGTAATATTCTCGGAGTTAACCACATTCCAATTCAAGATAATCAAGGGGAGGCGAATAACTTCGTGCAAGTATTCATGAGATATCACTTGACTTGACAGTTTTGACAACAGATAGGAATTTTAGACAGCATGTCATGTTATGGCGGACATCTAACGGGAACAAGAGCGATTTCTGACAATATAAGGTTTTTGATTTTACAATAGCTCGAGATGAATATTAATCACCTACCATTTAACATTGACGGCTTTTAAAAACTAATTTCAACAAAACACTTCCTCAATAAAAATATTCTCCCCATATTGCTTTTCGTTTCGCCGACAAAGACCCAAATTTTCTCTGAATGCGCAACCGCACTGGTCTGGTAATACAGTTTTTAGTTTTTATACAGTGTTGCTGATGCCAATTACAGAATGATGTGTGTCTGAAACTCAGAGGAACAATTTTGTTACTCTGAGGTCTGAAATTATGGCTGCGTCCAAGACAAAAAAGCGGACAGAGCTGCGCTCAATGCAGTGTAAACTAAAGAGTACACGTTAGTTGGTGTACTCTTCGGTGTAAACTGTTATGTGTCAATGTCATAACATTGGAAAGGTCAAAAAGTTCGAAATTGTCAGGAATTGTCACGTTTCGAGGTCTGTTCTTTGCTTTTGCACAACCAAAACGATCCTTTTTTTGCATCGAATCGTCACGTGTGATTAAAAGTAGATCCTCTACGGCAACAGGAGACGTTCAGGACAGTGGATGGACACCGATGAGCCACCCAGGCACTTCACAAAGACGAAAACTCACCAAAAAAAGACCATGGTTACTGTATGGTGGTCAACGCCTGGTGTGTTTCACTATAACTTTCTGCAACCGGACCATCACTGATAATTAATTATCAATGATAATTCAATCGACTCCGGAAATGATGAATTATCAGTAATAATGCAAAAATTACGTTGAGTTTCTACCTCCTATTCTATAATAATATTAAAAATAATCCTTAGAAAACATGAAAATTAGAACCAAGAGAAGTAACAATCAATTTATGCACCTAATTCCGCCAGAGGTACGTTTTCTGGCACGTTTGAAAATTGTGTATTATTATGAAAAAATTTAAGTTTTTTGATATAAGTCCAATCAGTTTTCACAGCTTTATTGGGGATAATATATTTCAAAACTATAAATTATTGCACATGTTTGAAGTGATACATACTGATTTTGACATATAATATTTAGAAGAAGACTGTTATTGTAGAATGCACCTGAAGTTGATATTATTGTGCAAACATCCTTTAACTAGAAACAGTAAACACATAAGTAGTTAGCATGTTACGCATTGTGTTGTATTGACAACACAGGGAATTATAAATTAATATTTCACATATTTACAAAACTAGAATTTTTCACTCGCAGTAATTACACATCTTTATATGTCAAATATCACTGTTGCCATTCATAAAACGCCTGAAACAACTTTGATTTCACCTGTCCCGAGTCTCAAGTAAAAAATATTTCATGATAAAATTTGTGAGAATATGGTTAAAAGAACACAATTTCAAATATGAGGAAACATGATTTTACCCTACTTTATTGGCGACACTGTGCCGCCGTATGCAGGCTCCCGCTCCAGACCTATAGGAGCCAGAAGCTTTCCCTCCGTTTTTAACACTAACCATAATCACTAATAGAGCAATCCAAACCACGTGACCCAATATGGCGGTGTAGGGCAAACAATCTAATTATTGTCGTAAGAGTACCATTGATTTTGGTGTCGTTCGCTATTGTGGAGTGTTTTTTCACATTTTTGGAGCTTTTGTGGTGTTTAAATTTAATCAAAATGGAAAGTAAATACTTGAAATCTTAATTGCTGAACAGCAGAGACGTTGCTAAACGGTATGTTCGAAAAAATACACCATCATCTGTTTACATTTTTATCATTGTGTTACAGATATATAATGAAGTTGAGATTGGTCAATGGTTTAGACCCTTTCTCATTGAATGTTTCTAATCTGGATTATTCAATTGATGGTGTTCCTCTAGTTACATATGTGGATATTGCTTCGTATTTGGTTTTTACCCACAGTTTTTATTCGCATGTGCAGATGAAGGCATATAAAGGTTTGGAATTGTATAAATATTTCGAATCTGGCTTCGTTGTGAAGGTGGGAACAAAGATTGAGAACAATTTATAAATTTTAGTTAGACAGGTGAGTTTTTCTAAGCTAGCAGTATGCTAACTCTCTGATTTCCTAATGGTATAGTTAATTCATCTAAGAAGCGATACACGTGAAACTGTGTGTATCCACGATCAGCTATACCTGTTTGTCTTCTTTGTTGATCAAGAGAATGATTAAATTTTTCATTTGAAAATCTAATAACTTATTTTCAGGTCAAGCATTCACAGAAAGCAAATGCGAAACCTTAGATGTTTGGTGCATCATAGCAAAAGATGGAAGCGTATGTACATGTCATGCACAGATATAGAAGCTGTGTGGCCAATGTCATCCATGACACAGATGTTCCCAATTGTACCAGTACATGAAATGGATTGTGAGTTTACAATTACTATGGATTTTCATCAAGTAACGGCAGAGTCAATTGAAAATATTTTGAATTGTTGAACTTGTTTTGTATGAAGAGATATGTCTTGAGATATGTTTATTGTCTATGTTTTTATTTAATAAATGTGCTGTGTACCATGAATATCGACTTTTAATTAATAAATTTATAAAGAATATATAATAAGAGTTTCAATATTACAACACTCAAAATACAATTGATGTAATAGTATTTTCAGTCAGTTCAAAGTTTAGAGCCATTTCTTCCATCGTTAAATCAGTCCGTGTTAAAATGCCTGTTTCTTGTCCATCTCTAGGTTCATCATTATCAAAGTCAATATCCATATAAGACGGGT
>WOGL01001579.1:0-11127 GCA_015342145.1 Leptinotarsa rubiginosa | reverse complement strand
TATAATTTATTTCATGGAAACAGTTTCGGTCACTTGAAATTTGTTGAAATAAATGCTCACTATAGACTACTTACGAATACATACCAGTGTTTCTTAGAAATTTGACTGAAATAATCATTAAATTTTGATAAAAACTGAAGGTCAAAGATAGCTTCGAAACCATGTTATCGGTTGATATTAACATTTCTAGAATCGCCAGAAATTGAAATAAGTTTTACTAATAATTGATGTTCTTTCAAAATGGGTGTATTTCGAAAAGAAATTTAATATTTTTAAATAACATGTAGTAGCTGCAGTGATTCGTCATTAATGGAAATGTGAAGCAGAAAGTTGAAAAATAATTTACTTATCGACATGATTCCGAATTGTTTCCACGACACTTTATATTATACCTGTCTTGGATTGTCCTGTCACTGCATTCACTAAAAAGCAAACCATCAGAATCATCCACATGGGCCCGAAAAAGCACAAACACAATCACAAACTCACTAACATCATTATCAAAAAATTGACAAAAACTAACTGAAAATGACAGAACTCCACTGAACATGAATGTTTAGATGAAGTACAGCAGAATTGTCAAGATGACAGAACATCAATCTGGAATATTTACTCTGTAGTGCAGCGTCTATTTTTCCTCATTTTTTTATGCTTCAACTACTTTTTATCTTGGCCTTATTTTTACTACCTACCTATCTACCTCTGAAGGAATTTCAGATATGAATGAATGCAGAGAAAATTTCGCAACGGGATACCTACCCAGGACGATGCCATTTGAGAAAGAATACATTTTGAGCACTTTCGAAAATATTCGAAGAAAGTCGAAAACTTGAAAGTTTGTTTACGATTCCTTATAGTTCATCTCTTTGAAAAAATGAAGAAGAGAATTAGTATCACTCAAATTTATAAAACAACGATAAAAATAAAAACAACAATAAAAATTAATTGGCGCTCCGGGGCGACTTCTTTGATTCCAGTGGCGCATTTGCTTTTTCAGCTGCAGGAAAACCCGGTATGGAAGGATACGACATTATATTTCCTTCGCGACTTTTCTGTTAATGTATCATGTTCAAATTTATAAAATACGGACTTGTATTCGAAATTCACTTAGAAAAATTAATTTTCAATCATTTTATATAATTCATTCAAGTACAGCTAGCTCTACTACAAAGTGATTTATGACTTGTCGTACTTTAAAAACTGATGAAAGGATATGCAATCTTCTACAAAGAATTTATAAAAATAACACATTCAGTTACTTTCAATTACTTCAAAATATAATGATATATACCTTGGAATTACTGTTCGAAAATCTTTCAGTTTGCGCTCTTGAATTTCGATAACAGGTTGCGGAGTTATTGATGTTTGGATTTGGGATAAGAAATTTCGTAACTCCTCCAGTCTATGTCAGATTCTTTTAAAAGAACATTCTTTGGAAAGAGAAATAAAATACATGAGTATTAATTTTAATGACATAGCACGATATAATTTCATTCATTTCATATATAAAAAAACTATTTGAGTGAATGTGCAACATTTCTAAGATTTATAAGATTTTGGAACATTTCTGCGGTAATGCTATTACAAGTTTTGATAGAGTGATCTTGTGACATTTCGCGTGGAAAGTATTTCAATTCTTTATACAACTTTATACTATCACTTCTTTGAATATCGAAAACCGATGATGGTTCCCCTTGAACCCTTGACAGTGAAATGATCCAATTTGGAACTTATTTCTAACATTTTGGAATGTTTTTTGTTTAATGCTGGTACAAGTTTCGTCAATTCTCTCTCTCATTATTGAAGGTTGCGTAACATAAACTTCCGATTTGATATATCCCCAAAGGGAAAAAATTGAAAGAAGTGAAATCTGGTGAATGAGCAGGCCATTCCAACGAATCGCTTCTACCAATTTGTTATTAACTCAAAAAACTGCATTTCCATCGGATTGAAAAAATAAATGTGTTTTTTCTTTTACACATTACAAACTATGTGTAACCTGTGATAACTAACTTTGGAGCTATTCCAATCTTCTTCTGGTTGCGAAGTTGATTCTAAGTTATTCTAGTCTCCAATTCATACACCAATAACTTCGCAACCAGTTATCCAAATTCAAAACAGTGAAGGTCGTTGTACAGAGAATTGATTTTCCTTTCGAGCGAAGGCCCACAAGATTCCCTTTCTATCAGGAAATAAAAGTTGATAGTGCGCTCCCTGCGGCGAGTGACGTCACACCCTTATTACTAAAAATACTTTCCATAAAAATTCCGCCCGAAGAGGTGGGGACGTCCGCACTGTATTTGTTTTTTACTATTTGGAATTGAACAATTTATGGTCCACTAAAAATGATTATACTTTTCATTTGGAAGTGATTGAAATAGTCTTTTTTCATAACAAAACTATTGAATCAAATAGATGTCGCACTATTCTTGATTTTCATATGATTCGCCTTTTTCCAATAACCATTTCGGTTTATTGAAATAACTTTTTTCCATATCAAAACTGTTTCGCATTTTGCTAATCAATTTATTGAGAACACTTATCCTTCGCCAGAACAAAATTGGTTAGTGAATCGCAAATCGAGAAACAACAATTTGGTTCTGGTCAGGAAAGAATGTTTTCAATGGATTCATTTCACGCCAGGGATTTCAAATTTTATTCACCAAATCATTAGAAGGCAATTAAAAAGTTTTAATCATTTTACGATAATGCCAACTTAGTTAGCCAAACACGCGTTAAGAGAAAGTATTTTTGTTTCGACAACTTAAAAGTTTCAGTCATATTCTGATGATGCTAACTTGGTAAGCGACACGTGCGTCAAGAGATAGTATTGTTATTCTGATATGGAAAAAGTGTCAACTGATTCATTTCATACTAGAGGTCCCAATTCTGTCTATCAAACCCTTTGAGTTCTTCACATATATATTTGAAGATTTTTATTGTCAACAAGCTTTTTTCTACTGTTATCGAATGAGAGCAGGACCATATAAATAATAATAATAATAGACCAACTACTATAGTCGAGTCGGAGGACATAATGCTAAAATCAATTGTGGCAGGGCTCTTCCACTCGGGCTATACCAAGCCGTGGCGTAGACACAGAAAATCACACATACGAGTTAGCATTTTTCCTTTCCTAGATATTATTATCGACCCAAGTTTTTCTCGGATAGTGATAACCTGTCTATTCTATTTTTGTAGCTTGGAAAAAAGCTTTGTTACTTCCTAGTGAGCTGCGAATTCGTTCTAGACTTTCATTGAGGGCTTCTATATTATGAGGTCTCATTTGATTATTGACATCGGTTTTTCTTGTCTAAAGTTAATTTCCAGAGCATCTAGAAGACTTTGGCATTCGTAAAAACGTTTTTGGAGTAGATTCTTTATTTTTTTCTGACCAGCCGTTGGCATTGTTGATGATGGATGGCCCCCAGTTACCTACTGTCCTTCAAAAGTGTGAATGAGGCAGAGATGATTGCGATCGAGAGCGTGATGGATGTGTGGGTATGGAAGAGAGCGTTATGATAGTCAGTGACTCTGCGGTGGCTGTGGAAGAGAGAAAAGGGGGAGAACGAAGAATAAGAGGGTAGTAATGATACAGAGAAAGATTGAGGAA
Organism: Leptinotarsa rubiginosa; assembly: GCA_015342145.1. Lineage (NCBI taxonomy): Eukaryota > Metazoa > Arthropoda > Insecta > Coleoptera > Chrysomelidae > Leptinotarsa > Leptinotarsa rubiginosa. Next base: position 7,514 of record WOGL01001579.1, on the reverse strand, counting down.
AGGAGAGAAAGGGGAGCACGGACCTGTATTGTCTGGCGGAAAGGGCACTCAGCAAACAATCTGGGTAATTGGAAGGCCCACGAGGAAGCAACAAAAGGGTTGAATAGAGAGAGCGTGACGTGGGTAGTGAGGAAGATAGGTAGTAAGAATGAAGAGCGAAAGAGAATAAAGGAATGCATCAAAGGCGACTGGCAAAGGGAATGGGAGAACGGTACGACTGGGGGGCTGTTTTACAAGTTTTGTAAAACAGTTGGACATGAACCACTGGATCTGCCGAGGAAGGCTGTACAATTGCTGACAGGGAACGCTAACTTTCCAGGATACCTGTCTAGGTTCAACCTGGGACCGGAAGTGCCGTGCCCCTGTGGATACGGGGAACTAGAAACGGCAGATCACGTGATTGAGAGATGTATGGACGGGGACAGGACTGGGTGGCGCGAATGGAAGAAACGAATGGAAAAAGAAAAAGGGGAGACATCATTGAAGGAAGGGAATGAAAGAAGGGATGATTGGATAAGATTCGTGAATGAATGGGCGGAGAATGTAATGGTAAGTAACGAATGAGAGAGAGAAAGAGGACATCTGCGGCTTACAGTGGAGCGAGAAATGAAAGAGCATGAGAGCCTGGTCAGGCTGTGCAGACAATGAAGGCGACTTAGACTCAGACCTGGCAAGTTGGGCGATGGGACAAGGGAAAAAAGATAGATAGTTATTATTTTATATTATTATTTTTGAGCAGGAAGGCAATTTTGTTTATGGTTTATTTTTGTTATTACTGTAAAAGTACAGAGTAGTTCTTGGTTTATGTTTTCATAATGTTAAAAGTATAGTATGTATAGATAGATATGTTAAGTTAGTTAAGTTAGTAGGAAATATGTGTAGTTGTAAATGTAATGAATATTGTATTATTTTGTGAAATAAAAATTAAAAAAGAGTAATTTGCCCCGCTAATTCGTCCTCCCGCGTTGTCAACGTTCTGCGTCGGAGACGCGTGAGGGGGATGAGTTAGAAGGAGTAGGGGTTCCCTTGACAATAGCAGCGGTAGATAGAAGGAAGATGCTCAGATGAAAGGCTTTCGACCAGCAACAGCACTTTTCATGTCCTTCAAAAGTCAGGAACTGTAGATTTTTTATTTCACTGTCCTCCATTGTCCTCAGTAAAACTATCCTCATTGAATACGGTGTTTACACTCCGGTCACTCTTTTTAATCTCACCATCCATTTTTTTTTACTTGGCCGCTAAATTTTCACATCTCATCTTCAATCTCTAGCCTCATCTCGAAACTCATATGTTTCGCATAACATTTATTGCACTTTCGGAGTGATTTCTTGACGAAAAATCCGTTGAACTTGCCATTTCTTTTACAAAAATGTAATTTTGATGCTTTTCAAAATGTTGGAACATTCCTATCTATTCGATTAATTATTTATATTTTCTTCGTCTTCCTGGTTGCTCTGTTTTTTCAGCAACAAATTCTAGTCTGTTCATTAAATGTTTACTCTCACAGCCGGAGATAATTGCGTTGAAGCCATTTTTTTTGAGTTAGACGTTTCGTCTATATCTTCAGACATTCAATTCATCTATCTGAATTTCATAAATTTCGAAATGAGTCAGGAGAGTTTTTGTCAACACCTTCCAGCGATATTCGCTTTATAATTCATATAGACTCTCATACGAAATGACTCTTACTTTTAGACAAAATGCATCGGAGAGGAATATTCAAAATCAAGAATTTTCTGGTGTTTTTGCTCTAGATGTTTTCTGAAATTTGTTTAGAAATTTTCCGAAGGAAAAAATTCAATTGGTAGACAAGCTTTAAAAAAATAGTACTCAAATATCTAGTAATTTTAAAGAATGATCTGGTTCAATATTCTGAAAGATATTTAACATTCAAAATTTAAGGTTATATAGACTCGACAATAATAATTACTTCATATTGCATCCCTGGTGAAATGAGATACGATACGAATTTATATTTTCATATACTTAATGACAGACTCTCGTTTGTTCAACATAGAATAAACACTGACTGAACAAAATAATCTCAAATGAACTGAAGGAATATTGTATCATGAACGGCAACAACGAAAGTATTTAATAAACGAGGGATGCTCTGAAGGTATTTTTTAATCTTGTGAGGCTGAACTAAGTGACACGTGAAAATATTTCATTTTCATCCCTCACGGCATTTCAATAAAGTAGTGTAAAGGTTATATTAATATTAAAAATTCTATTGTATCAAGACAGTCTAGCAATATCGAGGTAATATTCGAAAAAGTTCGTTCCGAGAGTTCAATACTGAGAGTATAATTATAAAAGGGATATATAAAAGGGATGAATCGTGACCGTACTAAGATGTACTTTAGGAGAGAAAAATTCTCATTCAGATTCCAATATTACTTATGATATGAAATACTCCACCTTCGGTGGAATGCTTAAAATATAGTACATCTATTACGTAGTATTAGTTTCTTTCAAATGCTTTGACCATTTTTATGAGTCTACTTTCAATAGTGATATCTTAGTTAATATTTATCAAACAAAATAAGCGACTTTTAAATCGCTGTACTTTTGCCATCGTTACACAGGCCGATTAATTCCATTAGCATAAATAATGGGTGCTCGGTCTTCGATGAAGTTGACGAAGGCCGTTTTCGCCTGGTCCTGATTGGCGAAGGTTCTACCGGTGATAAAGTTATCAAAGTGCTTGAAAAGATGGTGGTCGGTTGGAGAAAGGTCTGGGAAATATGGTGAGTGAGGCAGAACTTCGACGCTCAATTCGTTTAATTTTCGAACGGTGATTTGTGAAACGGGCGTTGTCGTGGAGCAGGATCGGACCTTTTCTGTTAACCAGTTACATTTCGTCATTTCCTCACAATACAACTCTATTGTGATGGTATGGCTCGGTTGTAGAAAGTTATAGTGAATCACACCAGCCACTGACCACCATACAGTAACCATGTCTTTTATGGGTTTTCGTCTCCTGAATATCTCCTGTTATCGTAGAGAATCTACTTTGCATCACACGTGACGATCCTATCCGAAAAAAGTCCGTTCTTGTTGCGCAAATTCAAAGAAAAACACACCTCAAAACGTGACAATTTCTGTCGATCGTTCAAATCGTGGGGCACCCACTTTTCGTTTGAGATGGCTCAGTCTCCACCAGGATCCTTGAATTCTCGTCCTGGATTACTGTAGGTCGACCATTTCGGGGTTCCTCTTTTTCTCCGGAACGAAATTTCGCAAATGCAACCGTCGAATAGTGCGTTCGACAACACTATCATTGGCAAATGCCTGGTTTATTTTTAGAGCTGTTTCTTTTTTCTCAACCCTTTATAGATCTTTGGTAAAATAATTCATCACCTCACATATGGTTCAAAGTATATTGTATTTTCTATAGATATTGATCCTTATGGATCGAATATGTTTCTATATAGTCTACAGCACACCCTGGTAAAAATAGCTACCACTTACATCTCATAGGTTGGCAGCAAGAGAGATGGTGGTAAAACTATTTACCAAGTTTCCTAAGTAGTCATATAATTTCATTATTGTGATGTTCAGTTGAAAAGAAGTGCCAAGTGAGCTTTTATCCGTAATACTACAGTAAGTAATGTACATAACTATCATTAGAATAACTGAATCGATGAGTAATGAACTATTTTTTTGAAATTATTCCTACATTTATCTGAGAAATTGTTGATTATTCCGTTTGAAATTTTGAGGTTAGAATATTTCCGTAAACTTTGAATTGATTTTTTTCCACAATAAATATACATTCCCATAATTTGCAATATTGCAATATGTTCTCATAGCACTGTGCATTCATACAGTTCGCCAAATTTTGCTGATATTTTATCGGCAAAGATGATATGAACTATTTTAGAGTACGGATACAAACAGGGTCGCTTTTATCTTTTTAGGAATGAACACTTTCGACCTTTCGAAATTGTCAAGCGACGAAGCATTTGCCCTCCTCGATGAGGAGACATCAGATCAAGAAGGAATAACAGACCGGCAGGCTATAGACTCAGACATAGGTGGGGACTCGAACGCAGAAGACGATTTTCCGTATGAGTCAGCTCTTTCTATTCGATCGAATAGCCATTTGTGTTCCTCAAGTTCTTCTTCACGATCTACTCCCACTCTGAATGTAGATTCGACTTCTCTCCCCTCCACATCAGGCTGTAGACCAAAGACGCGACGTCAAATATTACCTCCTAAAAGAATACGTCGTCAGTCTCCAACTGTTGATCCAGAAGAATCGGAACCTTATTCATCTGATGATAGCTTGAAAGACCCAGATTATACTTTCGATGAAAAAAATAGTAAAAAGAAACCGCCCCGCCGTCCTGCTTTTGTTTCCTCAAGCGAGCCTTCCGAAGCTAGTGAAGAGGAAACGATTGAAGCTGAAGTAGCACCGGCAAAAATAAATCCATGTGATAACCCAGGTGCAATAAAGTGGGAAAAAGCTTCTCCACTTCCCAACCTTTCTTTCAAGTCATTCATCTTTGATCGACCTTTTGGAGTGGTAGGTAGAATTTCCACTAATGATGTCCTATCCATTTTTGAAACAAATTTTGACGACATCATTATGAAAACTTTTGTAGAACAGAGCAATTTATATGCATTACAAAAAGGTGTGAAACTGGATTTGAATATTGTTGAGTTGAAAGCTTTCTTTGGACTATTGTTACTGTTTGGAATCAACAATTTACCGAGTATCAGAATGTACTGGTCAAACAATCACAATTTTCATAATGAGAGAGTTTCAAAGGTTATGACAATGAAAAGGTTTTTGAAAATATTGAGGTTTCTCCATTTGGCTGACAATGAACGAATGCCCAAAAAAGGTGAAGATGGATACAACAAATTATATAAAGTGCAGCCTCTACTTACCCATCTTTCTTCCAAATTCAAGGAAAATTTCGCACCATCAAGATTTATTTCTATCGACGAGAGTATGGTGGCATTCAAAGGTCGGTCAACGCTGAAACAGTATATGCCTCTGAAACCCATCAAGAGAGGGATCAAAGTGTGGGCAATGGCTTGTGCAAACACAGGATATATGGTAGATTTCGATGTGTACCAAGGAAAGTCTGAAAATCCTGACAATCTTGCTTTGGGAGAGAAAGTTGTTGTGAATTTATCGAAACCTCTCTCAGGGCATGGTTACTGCTTGTATTTTGACAATTTTTTCTCATCATTTCCATTGCTTCGAAGGTTATTGGATGACAAAATATTTGCTTGCGGAACATTTCGTTCCAACCGAAAACAATTTCCCCATGACAAACTTTGTCCAAATAAAGCTTTATCGTTAGGACAATTCGATTTTGCTTCTTCAGGTGACATAACAGTGTACAAATGGAAAGACAGAAGTACCAAACCCGTCATATTGGCGAGCAATATGCATGATCCATCTGACAAAGCCTTGGTTCAGAGGAGAAATAAAAGAGGAGAGAAAGAGGATATAATTTGTCCAAGAGCGATCCGGGATTATAACCTGCACATGGGAGGCGTTGATCACTTTGATCAGTTACATTCAACATATAATATTTCATGGAAATCGCGTAGGTGGTGGATGAAATTATTTTTCTATTTCCTTGATGCAGCTGTGGTGAATTCGTACATAATGTACAAGACTCAATATATTAGTGAAAATCACACTTCCAAGTGCATGACGCATTTGCAATTTAGGAGTTGCCTGATAGATCAGCTCATTGGGACATTTTCCAGTATACAGAAACGGGGGAGACCAATTGATGAAGGAGGGACTGGCCGAAAAAATAATAGTCGATATGCGAGGGGGACTGTACATAATTCAATTCGGTTACTGGACGTAGGTAGCCACTTACCTGTAATTTCCACTTATAGAAGATGCGCGTTCTGTAGTACCAAAGAGAAACAGAAACGTAGCAACTTAGTTTGCAAGGCCTGCAATGTTGCTCTTTGCAAAAAATGCTTCGATCCATTTCATCAAAATGGTAATGTCAGTAGCAAATAATGCAGTTTTGAAAAAAATGTCATAGTTATTGTTGAATAAAGTTTCATTTCAATAAAGTGGTATATTATTTTACCTTGTTTTGCTTGGTTCCATATAAACACTCAATGCACTTTGGTATAATAATTTACCACCCTATAGAACCGGAAGTGACGATTTTTTTCAGGTTTTTCAAGATACTTTGCAGTTTATATATGCTGTTGACCACTTATTATATGAAAAAAAGTTGAAAACAAAAATTACAATAATTGGTCCTATAAAGGGTTAAACGATGTTTTTTGAGCCACTCTGTTCACATTAAAAAAATCTGTTTGAAATCTGTCAACCAGCTGTCGCACCCCTACAAACGACAACTCTCAGAAGTCGAAACTTGTGCGAGCTAAGGATTAACGAGGTTTTAACTTTCAACGTGTAATTCCTAACACGGGTTGGACGATAGCAAGTGAAAATCGATCGTCCAGCCTGAGGCTTGAACCACCGATCATCACGGAGGTCAATTCGAGTGAGTGAACAAAGCACCCACGTCGAACCGTTCGGCTACCGTCCGTTCGCCAGGACGCCATGTTTTTTTTTTAAATAATGTATTTTGGGACACCCTATACACATTGAGGGGTCACACGTTAAAACGTTGGGGACTTGTTAAACTATCATGTTTTTCCCAAATAATGTATTTTTGCAACACCTTGTACACGTTGACGTTATGTTTTTTTCTTCAACGAAGTATTTTGAGCCACCCTATACATAGTGATACCATTTTTTTCCTAAATGGTGTATTTTCATACTTTCCAAAATGTTTCACGATCATTGCTATACGCGTTCAAGGCTTATGCCAACAAGATCACCCGATCTCACGTCACTTGACTTTTTCAATGCGGTGTTTTGAAGGCATCATTCCAAATGACGTCCGTTCAGCTGCAGTCTCAATGATGTCGATGTTTCATATAAATGGTTTCGTAATATACTACCAAATGAATTAAATGCATTCTACAAACCTAAGCTTTTCATTTTCATGTCCTCCAGTAAAAATTGTAATGTTAGGATACACACAACCCCCTCCTTTCTTCACTAATAACGAAGTTAGCCTCCTATTTCTTTTACACTTTTGAAAATGCTTAAATATGTTTCTTGGCATCGAAACGAATCCATTAATGTCGAATTATCGAAATCGGACGATCGGAAGTGAAAACCAAAAATGGCCATTTTATTGCAGATTCGGACTCTCCTCCATATGGGCAATCCGAATTCATCATTAGTTTTCTTCTATCTCAATTTTTATGAACCGAATGTGTTTATTTTTTGATGAATCGTATAGAACCGAAACTTTGTTAATTCATATATTGGTCATCAACATTGTTACTTTACGTTGGCAGCCATGTTTTTTTCTTTAACGCTGCCCACAACATGTATACTACGATGGCAGCCATGTTTTTTTAATTTAACGCTAATCACGTTGTCACTGACCCCGGATTCTGCTGACAGTCAGCTACAATTCCTAGGAAAGCCTCTTATCAGC
>WOGL01001577.1:0-11130 GCA_015342145.1 Leptinotarsa rubiginosa | reverse complement strand
CCATATTCATTCAAGCATATTCTATGAATATTCTAAAGGCATGTATATATTCCAAGAATATTCTATGAATATTTGGAATATATACGTTCGTTTTACGATATAGAGGGAATATTCCATGACTATCTGGTGCTGTGTGGGGAGGTAAAGTGGTAAATGAGAACATATTTGAAGCACTCAAGGAGGTAAGCTTGAGAACAAATGTTATTATTTCCTCAATCCCTTGATGGGCAAACCGAAAAGTTCTCAACGAATTTATTGAAATTATGGAAATGGAAGAAGTTTTCATTTGTCAGTATATAGGTAAAGTCAAATTTAGGGAAAGAAAAATAGAAATGAAAGATAGAAGTGGGGGTATGAAAGAGTAAAGTCAATGAAATAGGATCGGCAATGAGAGTGTTTATGAAACTGCTCATGAGAAAAAAACTATTGTCATTCCTAGTCAAGCAAAGTCAGATAACAGTAGTAAAAATTTGACTGTCATTCACGTTGATTCTATTTTAGAAATGAAAGATTTTTGAAAACATCCTGTATAGACAACTATTTTACTTTAGTTAATTATATTTCATATTTCAATGCTTTAAGTGAACCTGCACATATTGATGAAATTAGGACCTTTGTGGGTATAAAAAACCCTCAATAGTATGTCTGTCGGAAACGCTTGTTACAGACGATATATTCAATTCAGAAATTAGTATTGAAAACTATTTGTTGACTAAAACCGACAGTATTAGTAGATATACAGGGGGAACTATAATATCGACTGAAAAAAGGTTTAACGATTGTTGAAGTGTTCAAGAAGTGTATTGATAAAGTGTTTTGGTTAACGGGAGTATCGGTATATTATTTTAAAAAAAAAACTCATATTGTAGTTATTTCATACAGTTCTCCCAATAGTAGCATAGCACGATTTTTGCAATTGTTTGAAGATTGATGAGAATAAAATGTAACTGAAAGAAATTGTGGAATAATAATTTGTGGTGAGTTTAATTTGAATTGTCTAAAATCAAATATAAATACTATAAGACTGAAGAAATTTATGGATGACGTGGGTATTTCGAACGTAATTAATGAGATCACACATTTAAATTGCTACAGAAGGGTCGATGATAGATCTAGTTTCCACGAATACTGACATATTACTGTATTTGATTCACCAAAAATAAGTACAAACCGTAATATAAACATAGTATTACCAAACATTCTACCAAAAGACACAAAAATATTCAAAATTGAAACTAGGGAAGGAAATCATTGATTATGAATAGATTGAGTCAAAACTACAACTTATAAAGTGGAACTACACAAAGAGGCATTTGAATCTTTTAAATCATTTTTGGACAATGTATTGTCAATATTGAATGAAGTCGCTCAAAAAAAAGCCGGTGAAGATTTTTGGACATTATTAGGAATTCTGGAATAAGAAGGTGAGGGAAGTTACTGTGACATCCTGTATATAGTTTATTAGTGTAGCACTCTGTACATATTACTTTTTTATATATCATCTAGGAATCGAGGTCGCAGTATGTCTAGGTGAGCGACAGAATAAAGAGCAGAAAAATAAGGAGTTGTTTTATTTAAGTTGAATACATTACAAGTGGCGACGAGGAAAATTCTGAGTTATAAAAAGTGCAAATTCATTTTTTTACGCTCAGCAGTGAACCCCGAGTCGATAAAATGACGGAAGCTGTACAGTATACGGGACATATTCAGGAATTCAATCCTGCTACGTCGGATTGGTCGATTTATAAACGTCGTTTGAACAATTATTTCACGGCAAATAGTATCAACAAAAGTGAACGGAAACGTGCCATTCTTTTAAGTTTATTGAATGAAGAGGCGTATCAACTACTATTCAATATGTTCATTCCAGAAGAACCTGAAACAAAATCTTACGAAGATATTGTGAAATCCATGGACAATTATTTTCAACCGGTAGTGTCTGTTTTTGCGTGTCGCGAAAAATTTTTCGAAGCACGAAAATCAGCCAATGAATCTCCAAAAGAGTGGGCTGCAAGACTGCGATCATTAGTGGCAAATTGCAAATTTTCTGGAACTGAGGAAATTTCTAAGGCTTTAGTAAATCGTTTTATCATCGGCTATGACTCTGGTCGAGTGAAGGATAGGCTATATGAAGAAAAAGAAACAGTGACTTTTGCTGAAATCATAGAAATTGCGTCTTCCAAAAGTACGGTTGTACAAAATTACAACAGGATTGTCAAGATGGAACCAGAAATCTACTACACGAAGAATAAGTCCAGATCTTCTGAGCACAAGAAACCTCTTCCATTCCGAGCGGCATCGTCAAGGAAAGACAACTGTGAAGACAACAGTCCAGCAGGTACGAGCGGCGGCAATTCGGGATCAGGAGGCGGCGGCTCAAAGAGGGGAATCCGTATGAATCCACCATCACATTCCAAATGCTCCGTTTGCGGCCGTAAGAATCATAAAACAGATAAGTGTTCTTATAGAAATTGTAACTGCCATATATGTGATAAAAAAGGGCATCTTGCTCCTATGTGTCCAAATAAAAGAAATGCAAATTCATTCAAAGAATTGAATGAAAGTAAAATAACTTTTTAGAATCGGAAGACTATTATCTTTATAGTTTGGAAGCAAAAATCAACCCGGTTTTTATGAAACTTTTTATAGATAATAAATCGTTCACTTTCATTTTGGATACTGGAGCAAGTTTCACGGTAATTTCTCGCACATTTTATGAACAAAATTTTGAGGAAAAAACTTTGAAAACAACTGACAAGGTTTTTTGTTTGTATAATGGCCACATTAGGTTATTTTGATTGCAAGGTCATTTATCAAGATGAACAATTTGATTTAGATATATATGCCACCAGCAGGAGCCAGCCGTTCATTTGTGGGTTTCAGTTAAAACATCTTGTATTTACAAGAAAACTGTCAAAATCACTACGAAGGCAGCTATAGCTATAGCTACATCCGAGTCCAGGTAATAATACAAATATGAAGGTTATGGAGTGTCTTGATATAGAAACAGAAGTTAATTATCAGACGTTGCACTCAAGGAAGACACGTGTTTCGAGCTTTTGGCCCATCATCAGTATGGTGCAGCCAAGTGTAAGGATGTGCAATACTTGGTTTCTAAAAGAAAGAAATCAATGCAAATGTATGGCTACTGGTAAAAACCTATAGAAAAATGGCCAAAACCTACGCGGATGAAATAACCATATCACCTAACTGAAACGAACCAGAAGAAAGTCTGCAGATCAGCATGTGTCATGTATCTCTATAACACCGATGAAAATTCAGTCTATGATATGATTATATAATTGAAATCTAGCAAATCACCTGGTTTCGACGATATCTGTTTAAAAAATCAGTTTAAAATCTATTTTTCCGTTAACCAGCTGTCGTACCCCTACGAATGACAACCCTCAAAAGTTAAAACTTGTGCGAGCTAGGGACTACCGAGGTCTTACTTTCTAAAGTGTGATTCCTAACACGATATACTGATACACTGAACGAGATATCCAATGAAACAGAAAAAAAACTTAATTACTTGATTACAAGATGTTTTCCAGATTTATCAAGGATTGGAATCATATAGCCGTTATATAAAAAAGATGACAAGCTGATAATAGTCCAATCTTTCTCATTTGAAACCTAGCTGAAATTATGGAAAAATAATGAAATTGATATTATCTTCGATGGGGACGGAAATGGAACTCCTTTTATTCATCATGTATATGATCAGTCTTTTCAGTATGAGTACAAAGGTGGTATCATACGCTCAATTCAATTGACAGATTTTCCAAATGAATGTAAGTGATATGCTGAGAAATAAATTTGGCTAGGAAAAGGGGATGATGCTAAATCTACTGATTTTTTCAATACAAACCAACAGTTATATGAACTAACTTTATTTTCTTATAGTTTTAATATTTACATTGATAATTACAAGTGGTGGATGGGATGAAATGGAATACATTACAAAAATATTGAGTGTTTGAAATACGGAAATGAATGTTTATTGATTTTGATCTCCTTTGTTATTATTATAACTTACCCTTTTTGATAATCTTCATCCTGTTCAATTATTGGAAACATCATATAATTTCAATGACTTCAATATGTAGTCGAAAACAATTTTTCCGACAGTATTGGTTCCTTAAGATAATTTTTGAATATTTACAAAATGCAATCCTTGTACCAAAAATGATTCAAATGATTGTCAACTATTCGTTCAGCAACTTATTTTCCATGTATTGAATTCAATGAATTGAACGTGAAGGTATCAATCCCTTATAGAGTGGATGAAGAGAATGTATAAAATGTTCATAAGACAACAAATGATATTTTTTCGATTATCCATAACAATATATCTACATATAGTCAACATGTAAAATAGACCAATTTGAGAGTTATTACAGATTCAGCAGAAGCTGAATTTTTTTTTAGATTTTCAGACTGATTTTTTTTGGCAAAAATTTATCGAATTAGAAATGCTAAAGAATGAACCTAACCAGTCTAAACTATGTGAATAGCGAGATTCTATAGGAACAAAAACAATAGAAATAAATACTAAGATGAAAATCATGTTCAAAATGAGTATTATGATAAATAGATAAATTTTTCCTGACTTGAGTTAGCATTATCAATAACCATTACCTTTGTTTGCTAATGATGCCAATTTAATTTGTGAAACGTGAGTTGGGAATACTTTTTATATACTTCTGATGCATGAGTAAAGTGCGCAATTTGCGCCTAATATTTCCCAAGACTACTTGACAAAATATTTTTCATTGGAAAATGAAAAATAAAACTTCCTATGTTTTCATACCTCTTATATTTGTAACTAACGTTATTGCAATTTCCTCCTATTCATTTGAAAATGTCCTTATAGGACGAAACTGCAGTAACGTCAATTACTGGTATGAAAATATAGAAAGTTGTATTTCTCATTTTAATGTTGATCTTCTACCATGTAGTAACGCCTACATCTATCAATCCATCTTTCATTGAGTTTGTCATGAAATGAAATAACATGAATCCTTGAATAGAGGTCGTGGAAAATAAAGAAAGAAATGGAAGAGTAGGGTGATGTGGAATCATCAATGATTAAAAAATACGATCACATATACCTGAATTTTCCTGAACAGAATAAACTGAAAGATCAACCTTAACATACCAAATGGGCTAGTGAGCATATTCCTCTCGATAAAAGTAAGCAGATTTTCACAACGAAGACCGTTTCTGCGACTTTTTTCCAGTAGACCTATTGTCATTTTGCCTTTGAGAAGGTTTCTCCACTGATATCTAGACTGCAGATACATTGAGCCATAACATTGTAGAAAATTTTCAGTCTCAATATTATAGGACTGATAAAAGGTTCAAGGATTTCTTCAATGTTACAATGAGGGCAAATCCCACATTCGGAAAAATACGACATCAACGAACTTACAAAATGGCAATGTATTGCAAAATTGATAAGAATATATTTTGATGAAATAACGTTGCTAGAATGATGAAGGTGAACTTGGGAAGGGATTTCATATACGGAATTATTCATTAGAAAATATAGCCTTAGATGCTTGACTTTGGGTATTTATATACTATCGATATTGAGCACGGAGCATTCGTGTACACAAGTGCTAAATGATTGCTATCGACAACCTCTTACAACGAAGAAAGAGTGTGAAATGTCTCGACACTCTATCGAGTACGTCACACACCTCACTGTCAGGGTGTCAAAAAACTACCTCCTTTATCTGCGGTCTGCAGGACCGCAGGGTCCTGGTTTAGACTGAATACTCTGATGCGACCATCGGACCACCAAGCCATTCAAGAGTAATGACCTACAGAGAACCGTCCTAGCAGGGGGTCCTAGCAGTACGTCCTCTCGTCACTGGATCTATTTACGGACTGAAAGCGTCAATGAGAATCAAGGTCCAGTACGCTCAGGTGGAAATTGCACTCAAACATTGAAGGACACATGCCATGCGACCAGTGGTAGGTGAAGGTCCAGATTTGACTATGATTTCCAAGGTTATGTGACGTGAGACCCACGGTAATCGACTCGTTGCGGTTTTCGAAGTCAAATCATAGGCGGAGGGTTAAAAGGAGGTTCCATAGGTTAAGTGACGTCACATGCAACTCAAGGCCAAATTATAGGCGGAAAGAGAAAGAAGGGTTTCAGAGTCAAAGTCAGTGTGGTGGCACTGGGGAAGGTAAAGGGGGAAGGGGAAGGTTCAGCACCGTCATCAGCACCCTACCATTTGGAAAATTGAAATATCTTTGAGGTTCAAGAGACTGGAAATCTGGAGAAATTCCAATGGATAATAAATTGGGAAGTGAATATATTTGAAATATTGGTCATATGTGCAGGGGTATTTTGCCAGCTGAAATTAGAGGGTGCAAAATTTTCATTAGAGAAACAAATCTGTACAACCTTGGTAGTATGGAATACAAGAAGAGCCTAGCAATTTGTCACTTGTCTACAGTTAGTCTCATGTGACTATGTCAAATTATCTAACTGAAAAAAGACTATTTCGAACAGAAAACAACTCATTGATTCCAGCTATCCTACTGATTTTACTAAAATTTCTCTCAACTTGGTCTACGGTAATTACAATGATTTCTCTAAGGTTCATCTAAAGTGCCTTCTAGAAATATAAAACGAATTATTATATACATTTTGAAAGTTTTTTGGACGTTCATCCTCTCCTCTTTCACAACCTTTAACACTTGATCGTATTAGCACCAGAAATCAAATCGGTATCGAACGTTCTTCACCAAAGGAGAGTTAATTTTATTTACACTGAATTCGAAAGTTTGGTTTTATCGCCACTAGGGTGATTTTGTTCGGAAAGCTATCCAGGAAAATTGTTTATCTGAAACGAATTCACTAAGGGTGGTGTGATACATTCGAATATTCATTTTGAATGTTCTGAGATAGTTGATAATCAAAACTCCTGAAGAATTTGAATATTTTGGTGTGAAATTCATAGTCTCACATCAGCACCAGAAAATATTATAGACATTTTAAAAACCGTATATCTCATCATTTTCATTAAAAATGATAATTTAAAGTGCAGTTGATTACTGAAAATGAACTTATACTCGTTTCCTTATATTCCTGATATTTTAATTGTAACTGAATAATGCCAAAAATAGCTTTTTCATTTTTTCAGCCGTTTTTATGCAAGTTTTCAGATCTGACATTTCGACTACTACTGCGGTAGACATTGATAGAAGGCGATTAAGTAACGGTCGAAGTGCTCAAATTGTTATCAACGCAGAAACTGAATTGTTCAGATACCATTTCAATTAGAAATATTTACGTTTGAAAAATCATTGAATAATGTGGTTGGGAATTCCACTTTTAATGAGATGGAACATATGTAGCATCTATAGAAGTAATGGTATACAATTATGATGTGTTATTTGGAAGAGTCCATTTATAGAAATATTTTCCAGTTGTGAATGAGTTGATCAAAAATTCCACTCCAAAACGGAGGGAAGATAATTGGAGACTTGAATTGGTAAAAGATCTGAGTGCCATTATCTTGTTACTAACCAATTTAATTCCTAGTTTTTCCTTCCAATTCGGTATTAAAAATATCACTAATGTATAGAAATACAAAGAGTTGATACTAATGCGGCATTCTTTGTCACAGTAGTATATACCAAAATAAAAAAAAATCAAAAGACTCAATAATGATATATAATTCGGGAAATAACAAATTTTGGACAAAAATACTGTTTCATCAGTTATGATGAAAAACATGCCTACAATATTTCAAGATGGAGTATATAAGAACAAAGAAGGGATAGTTTTTAGCGAAAATTGTACAAAAATATACCGGAGTCATAGAATGAAAACAAAAATTTGTTCAATAATATCTTGTCTATGCTGATATCAAAAGAATAGTGAATAACCTAACTGAGATTGGAATAACATTTGACGTCATACAGACAATGATCTAGAGAATATCCATAACGCGAATCATTTTTCCATGAAAAGACTGATCCACTTAAAATTTTCAACTCTCTCATCGTTAAATAGTAATCGAAACAGCAGAACATTTGTTACACACCTTGCCAAATCTTGCATAAATTCAGCGGAAATTGAATAATCCATCACCTGACTATCGCCGATAAAATCGTTAAGCTTTTTCCACCACCGTTATGAAGACGTTTCAGAAACTAATTTTCCCCGACCCCTCGCCAGGCTCACTCCACTCAGACAGTCTAGATTGAGATGAGCACAGAATTGATTAATATTTATCGGAGATATAATCATCTAGTTGAAACGACTGCCAGCAGGGAAAGTGAAGCCAGCAACGCCATCTGGTGAGTGGATCCCGCCCTGCTAGTCTGCATCGCCGCTGGGTGTTCCCCTGAAACAAATTACGTCTATTCATTAACCAGTTTATCAGTTTATTGGATATTAGCGGAAGTGATGATAAAATAGCACGTGAAATGGTCATTACTATAGCTTGATGAACGAAGCAATCTCCAAGATCAGAAATAATATCCACAGTAGATATAATGTGTCGTTTCTACTGGAGCGATACGATAAGTGATGCAAAATGAGCAATCTTTTATCGCCCGATACAACTTTTATCATCACAACACTCCAGTGCATACGATACGATAGTCTATAGGATAAGCAACGAAATAGTTTCTTTCATCAGTCGTCATGAACTATTCAGAGGAGAACGTTGTTTTTGCTTACCGGTACTTACAAAAGAGTCCTTTTCAGGACGGTGGACAGGTCACTAGGATATATCTCCTTTATATCGGCAGGTGTACGCCAAGACACGCCGAACACACAGTCTCTTATTGACAATATCTCTGGACACTCGTATAGGACATGTCTGATAGTTTCATCTTCCTGTTCACACATCCTGATAAAGGTGTGTCTACTAGCCCCATATCATGGAGGTGTTTACTTAGTTGACAGTGGACAGGTTTTTCCTAGTCATCGCCGGATATTTCTTCGGCGCCAGCTTCCCAGGGTCGCCCAGGGTGATCCTGGTAGGACTGCGTCTCTTTAGGGATTGAGCGTGGGTGAGGCGTTTGGCTAGTTCCGTAATTGTCGAAGTCATTCTTGGTCCAGCCGCTTCTTTGACCAAAGAGTCGGCAATGCGATCACCTGAACTCCTATCGTGCCCTTCAACCCACCTCAGGATAATGTTATTATCTACCGTGGATTTAGTTAAATCTTGGTGGCACTCCAGTACTGGCCCTGATGTAACAACACGTTGTCTGTTCAATGCTAATAGGGCTTGTCTACTGTCAGTGCAGATTGTTATGTTTTTGCCAGAAATTCCACACCCAAATAATGTTCAATATCAAACACAGTTCGGCAGTGGTTTACCGTGAGCTTTCTCAACATAAACAGAAATTTGAAGAGTTTTATAAAATGTGCTCAAATAGTGACCATGTTTTATTGCGATTGGTGTCAAGGGGATTTAAGAAGCATGGGTTCTGCTCCACCAATTTCACGAAGGAAAAGAAGATTGCACGTCTTCTTGGTGACCCGACATGAACGTGTCAAACGAATTTGCGCCTTTCTTTTGCTCAAGCAACCCGGCAGCTGTATAGAATTGAGATCGCTCCAGTGTGCAATAGATTAGTTGCTTCCATTATGTATGCACGATAATGAGTGATCGGTGTCACATCAGGATCGGTTTGCTTATCTAATCGCCTGTTGCATCGTTTATCGTATCGCTTCAGTGGGAAACGCGCCTAAGATGTAAAAAACTGTGACAATTTCTAATTATCATCAAGGCCTCAGAATTCTAGAGGTATTTGAGTGAGTAAGATCTCAGAATTCTAGAGGTACGTGAGTGGGTGAGATCTCAGAATTCTAGAGGTATTTGTGTGAGACGATATATGCCACAACTTTAATGACCCCGACTTTTCAATGGAATACTAGATTATTACAGTTATGTTCTACTGAAATATCCAAGAACTGAATTTGCACGGGTCTTTGTGACAGTTACGAATAATTTTTCTGGATTTGGGAAAGACATTATTCGTAAAAAGCAACACTTTGAATGCAATCGCGAATTTCGATTGAATAGATGTAACAGTATTCAGCGGTATTCATCGACCTCCGTAGGGCTTTTAATGTATTTCATGAAATCCTCCTGAAAAAATTCCAGGAAACGAAAAAAGGGATATTTCAGGAGAGATCAATTTTTTGGAAAAAAGCTCTTAAGCTTTTTATTTCTTCATCATAAAACGTGAAATAGGCATCAAAAATGAGGATCATGAGCTTCATAATCATATTCAGAAGCATGAAAAAAGTCTGTGTTCATAGAAAAATGCAATGATAATATTGATATTGGAGAATGTGGCATGCAGCAAGGATTGGTTTTGGGTCCTCTTAAATATTCAGATCTTCAAATAGAACCATTTATTTCAGCAGATTACCCCGTTCTAATATATTCTGGCTCCCACACTGGAGATTCATCACTTGATATTGATAGAGACCTTTCCAGATTCAATTTTGCCCGATAGATTGAAATTGTATCAACAGATTTTTTCATTGAGTCAGTTTCACACAAAAACGGATAGATATCATCAAACTCCAAGAATGCGCGATAAGAAATATTGAAGTTTATTCGTTGATGATGATTTAACATACAAAGAACATAAGTCATAAGCGAACAAAAGTAATGCCGATGTTGAAAATGGTAAAAAATTATTCATAACGCATACTTTTCCCTATTTCCAGATATTTCATTGTAATCTGGAGAACTTGTGCTCAAACATGTTTCACCAGATGATGCACATTCAGGAACTTGATATCATAATGAAGTTGAAACAATGTGGGTTCGAAAATTAAAAAAAAAACTGGTAGCCGTTACGAGACGCCTAGCAGATGTGAAACATCAATAATGATATTTTTCAACTCCTGTGATCATTGTTTGGCACTGAAATATTTATAAAAAACAAGTGATTGAAATATACACAAAAAAATTATTATGGCACTAATATAGTAGTGAATGTGTTACGATTGCGCACAGCTGTTATAAACCTTGAAGTAGGAATGTGTCAATAGAGGTTGAACCTATGGCGAGAAGTGCTAACTGCGCAACCTCTGCTGCAGCAAACCAGTGATGCAATTGAACCCAGGTTTGTGTT
>WOGL01001576.1:0-11131 GCA_015342145.1 Leptinotarsa rubiginosa | reverse complement strand
TTGAATTTATTGGAGCCTCTGGAGACACAATACATTTTGTTTTATGAGAGAGGACATTGGCAGCTTGAGATCTCCAGATGATGTGTTGCTGCAGGTTTCTCCGGGTTTCTCTGCTGCGAAAATAGCAAATGCGCCACTGGAATCAGTGAAATCGCCTCGGAGCGCCAATTGATTTTTGTTGTCTTATAATTTCACGATTTGTATTTTGGAACTGAAAAGTTATGAAAAGCAGCAAAATATCTTCTTCATATGGAATAATTTAGTAATGAAGCTATTTTTCGGGTTTTTTGGCCGTGTTATGCAGGTTTCAATGACCGACGTTTCGTCTAGCACTGTGGTACACATTATTAAAGGCAATGAGGTATGGTCGAAGTTTTTGAGTTGTTCTCAACGCAAAAACCACTATGTTGGAATTTGTCTCCTGTTTTGTATCATCATTGAAGGGCGTGGCTTCAATTCTCTCGAATGGATTGAATGACTTTGTTTGTGTCCAAAGGAACATGTAACTAGATTTCACTTATGTTCAGTAACTTGTCTTTTTTATTGAAATTATCACTGTGTTTTCCTGTGTTACTTATTTCCTTTGAAGGCATTTTATTGGTGATTATGATCCACAAGAGACACTCAGTTTCACAGTAGCGTTTCAGTCACCCCTTTCTTTTGTTGTGGCTGATGGTTAGAGTTTTTTTATTCAGGTCAATGTCGATGTGTGTTGGTTTCCTGTACATTCTATGGCTCAATGTCACAAAAACTTCCAAGAAGGCTATAGTCCCTTAAGTTTTCCTTTCCATTGTGAATAGAATTTTTGGGTTGCGAGTGTTTGGATATGATAAAAAACCATTTAGTGTCTTTTCACCATCTTGTGATACCACGAAGGTATAATCGCCACGACCACGGCCAAGAAACGCGGAAAATAGCTACGACACCGAAGATTCCTGAGCAAGGAAGGAACAACTGAAGATAGTTTTTGAAGCATTTGACAATTCACTCGTAACCAAGGAGCTCCAGAAAAGTATAAAAGCTACAAGATCCAATTGCAAAATTTTTGTATGAACCATTTCCTTCTCGTAGGCAGGAAGAAGCTGCAGTGCAATTAGAAATAAGATTGATATGTAATCTGATTTATCATTAAAGTCAATAGGAAATTTCTGATGGATTGCTTCAGCTAGGAAGAATGCGCTTACGCTTCAATAACTATCAAAATTATTAAATTGATGGATGTAATGTAGCCGTTACTACGTGGTAGATATCATAATGAAGAAAAAAGAAATGAAACTTTCTATGTTTTTTCCACTTTTATTTGTATAAGTTTGAAACTGTCCGCATAGGACGAAACTGCAGTAACGTTAGTTGCAAATAAAAGTGGTAAAAAACATAGAAAGTTTCATTTCTCTTTTCTTCAATATAAATACTAGTTTATAAGCGTGAATATCGGAGGCGAATCAACATTTTTTTTAATTTTCGTGTATTTCACACACAGTTAATACACATAATTGGTTTGATACACTGACCATCATTAATGAATATTTAGGTATAATTTTCATCTATATAGCATCCGTGTTCTCTACTTCCCGAGATTCCATTTGATTCATAGAAAGCAAAAACATTTCATTCGGGTATTAAGGTCGGTATACTTGAAAAATAAATTGTATATTAGGACCTGTTTTAGCCCGTAAAACATATTTTTGTTTCTATTTGAATAAACTTTCTGTTTCGAAAAAATAGGTACTCGAAAGTTTTCATTAGTGAAACCGAATTATATTTAACCCACTAGTTAAGTTTTCCCACAAGTGAAATTGATATTAGGGCGTGTTTATTTGACACCTTTGACGAAAATAATCAGCCGTTTTGGTCTGGAGAATGCCACAAATAATAGATCTCGTTTTCCCTCTATATACTTGAAGCTACCTGAGGATTTGGTAATTTAATACAGCCATACTTCTAAAGGATCTAAGCTACATGCACTTATGCACGTGAATTTGTATCCGGTTTTATGTACCGGATATAAGGTGCGTAACTACCGCCCTGCTCTGCTGAACGTATTTATGAGTATCTTGGTTGATATTTAAACTAATTCAATTAGCATATTTCGATAAAAAAGTTCGTTGTATAATATGGTCGATGAAGATGTAGAGAAGAACGATATTTTATTATTATTAATATTCTTTTTGGTACGCTCGCTTCTTAGCAGTTTTCAAGCTGTCTTTCAGTTATAGTTTATTCAATTATCCAATTCAGGATACAAAAAATCCACAAAGGTAGGTATAATTGTTTACAGAAATTTAGAACTCGATAAATCAATTCACAGTGAGCTGGAGATTTAGTCATATTTCTATAAAAATGAAAAAAAAATGTCTGTTGTGACTGTTGAAATCTGTTTTTCCGTTAACCAGCTGTCACTCCCTTACGAAACTTGTGCGAGCTAAGAATTAACGAGGTCTTACATTGAACGTACGTCCCTGATTGATAATTACCAGTTGCTTTATAGTTCAGATATCTAATGAAATCATGTTGTATCTTCTCTAGTCTTACGTGAGTAAACTTGATGTGTATTTTGGTATCACAATTTACCCCAAGATCTTTGACATAATCGTTTAATAACAATTTCATTATTTATTTAATAATCTCATTTCACCAAAAAATATTTCTGGAGAATGAAGTTGGCAAACCATTAAGTTATTCCGATCGTGTTTTGTATTTTTTGATCATTTTCAATTGGAAGGTAACCTATAACTAGTTAGAACCATTCATGTTCAATTCAACCACCTATAAGTAATCCTACAGGCCCCTCTAATTACTCCCCGACTATAAAATACCAGTATTTCAATTTATCCAACAATTATTGAAAAAAAAAACGGGTAACTCGGAAAGAACGCCTTGAATTGTTGAAAGGGTCGCAGAAATGTACAAAAAAAACTGTTTATAAAATTCTCCCATATGATCAAAAACTATTAGAAAAAAAATCAAGATCTCAGGTTCATATCACCGGTTATTTTTGTTTCCTGTACGTCGTTTTCTACCTGAACTTTTCCCCCTCTGTACAGCTGTGCCGGCTCCCTAACATATTGTCGATGGAAACACCACCTGGTTTACAATAAAGTAAGGGAAGACCGTCCCTACCTCTCAGCCGTGCAGATAAACTGCACATGGTTAACGGCATGTGTCCTACCTAAGGAATGAATAGTATTTTTAGGAGATTCGCAAGGGCATCTGTTTCTCATAATGACAGCAGAAGTGCAATAGGATTTTGCTGACGGCGCCTCACGTAATGCTTGCACTGCATGCAATTTGTTTTATTTTCGGAACTTACTCGATTTCACTGAATTCAGACGTCACCTTAGGAGTTTAACTGCAATGCAACATGAGATAGATCTCAGACTCTAAATGCAGAAACTTCAGCTTCAAATTGTAGAGTTGTTTGAAATAAAATCCACTAGGTGAAAATTTTTAACTTAACATCAAATTATGTGAAGGTATATTCTGGAGTACCCCAGGGAACACACTGTGGACCTTTTTCAAACTAATAATCACTGACATTGTAAATTGTTCACTGACGATTTATTTGTTGCCAAGATAATGGATGAGTGACCATTCTTTTTACTTCCTCATTTTCCTGTTCTGAATAACACAAAACAATTAAAAAGTCTTGGCATACTCTTAGTAACAAAATTGTCTATCAGTAATTATGTACATCCGTTCTCGGTTATATCCTTTGCCTATGGTAGTTGACTGTCTAGAAATTCTCAGTTATGTTGCTTCCAGTGTGAAAAAATTGACAATAACTACCACAAGAGGATATTACTGGAGTTTTTTTTCTCCCAACACCAAATCGTTATTTTTAACACCTCGACACGTGTTTCGATCACCAAGTGATCATCTTCAACAGGAAGAAAAGAAGGAAAAAAAAAGAAAAAACTCCAGTAATATTCATTACTACACCAAAGGTTCCAAACAGTGCATCATAAGTACTACAAGAGAGCAGATGATAATAACTACAAGTAGTTATTGTCATCTGCTCTCTAAACTACTACAACTCTACTGGTTAAAAGTTTCAATTCACTTATAAAAAAATCTCAATTTTTTATCTTTTATTAAATTTCTTTTTTTGTTACAGCTTCTCGTTCGTCTTCAAATGGTGGTGGTACCAATAATCTGCCTCCCCTGTTGTTTCACAATATACATGGTGAGAACATAAGGATCTCAAGAGATGGAACCGTTGCTAAAAGAGTGGAAAGCTTTTGCAAAGGAATTGCGTTCAGTTCTAGGCCCGTCAAAGTCAATGAAAAGGTAAGGTTTTTTTGTGATCTTTTTCAAGATTTGATTTTCTCCCATCTACAAATTTGAAATTGAAGGTTAAAGATTAATTTTATTTTCAGGTGTGCATAAAATTCTTGGAGATTTCCAATAATTGGTCGGGAGTCATCAGATTTGGCTTCACCTACAATGATCCCACAAGTCTTCGGTATGGGTTACCAAAATATGCTTGTCCAGATCTCACGAATAAGCCCGGTTATTGGGCTAAAGCTCTTCCAGAGCGGTTCTGCAGCCAAGGAACCATACTATTCTACTACGTTACTTCGGCGGGAGACGTCCATTTCGGCATCAAT
This sequence comes from Leptinotarsa rubiginosa, assembly GCA_015342145.1. Classification (NCBI taxonomy): domain Eukaryota; kingdom Metazoa; phylum Arthropoda; class Insecta; order Coleoptera; family Chrysomelidae; genus Leptinotarsa; species Leptinotarsa rubiginosa. Next base: position 6,524 of record WOGL01001576.1, on the reverse strand, counting down.
GGTGAAGAAAAAGGGATATTTTTCAGCAGTGTAGAAACAAGAGGACCTTTGTGGTGTCTGATTGACGTCTACGGCAATTCAACCGCTATCGAGTTTGTCGATATCAGGCATCAGCTGAATAACTCTTCAAGGTACAATGGGACAACCAATTGCGAAAATGCTCCAAGGGATGATCCTGTTGAGAGAATAACGTACCCCATGCAGCAGATGGCGATTCAAACCAATGAAGAAATGTCTCTGCCCTTACTTCGTTACCAACCACCTCAACTTAATTACCAGGCAATGCCACTGCACAGAACCAGAGGAAAAAATGTTAGATTTATGAGCAACAATCGTAGTGTGGCTTTCCGAAACGATACTGAGTTTTGCCAGGGTTACGTTTTCACATCCAGGCCCTTGCAGATAGGAGAAAGGATTGTCGTACAACTTTTGGGTACAGAACCCATGTTCCAGGGGTGCTTAGGTTTAGGTTTGACGTCTTGTGACCCCGCAACACTAACTCCAGCCGATTTACCTGATGATTCCAATTTCCTTCTCGATCGGCCGGAGTATTGGGTATTGAGCAGAGATTTTGCGAGGAACTTGAATAAGGGAGACGAAATCAGCTTTTTCATTTCCCAGAATGGTGAAGTAAAAATCAGCCGGAATGGTGGAGCGCCTCTAGTGGTCATTCACGTGGATCAGTCATTGAGGTTGTGGGCATTTTTCGACATATATGGCTCTACACAACGGATTCGAGTTGTGAGCAGCCCCAGTCTCATGTCCCCTTCTAGAAATCCAGAAAGACGAATAATCACTCCCACAACAACAGAATCCATGAACAGTATTAACAGTCAATCGGAAATACGTAGGAACTCTGCCATGCAACAGTCGAATTCACGGTTATGTTGTGTTGCACCTGCTGATATCCAAGTACAACCCAGCGCCAATGGAGGAACCGTTCTCTCCGTCATTCTTCCTCCTACTCACTCAAATATTATCAACACAGCAGCACCCGTAGTACAAGCTAATCTTCATCAGCACCACACGTCGCAGACTTCTGTCAACAGTCATCCTAGTCAACATGTCAGTTATCCAGGTCATTCGAGCCATCCATCACCAGTCACTCCAGTAGCTGCTAATGTTATGGCTCCGGTACCATCCTCCAGCATACCAACTGGAACAATGATCTCAACTTGTAGCAGTAATTATGTAGAGGTGAGTTTCAGGCCATCACTGTTTTTTTCTTATCCAATACTTTTAATTCTGTCCCTAACATCTAAATGTGAAAGTGGTATAATAGTAGAAGATACATTATTACTGGAATATTGTTAATTTCTACTGAACGAAAGTTATTTTTTGTGGAGAAAATTAAGAGTTTTTATCGACCTTCTTTTGGTATTTTCACCTTCCAAAATCTGAAAAATATGAAAAGTGTAAACTTGTGTATTCCATTTTGAAATGGATTATCTTTTCAAATAGCTATTCTCACTTAAAGGGTGAATTCTTTTTCCCGTATGATAAATCTCAGAATTATTATTTTTGGCAGCTATCATTTTATTTATTGTCACAAAAAGCAGTTTTCTTGATTGTGAAATAAATCCACATATTTCAAACTTAGCTGAATGTTATCATGAAAATATACTATGATGTTCTTGCTGACAGTGATCTTTTGTTTCAGCCCATCTCGGATTCGAGCAGCTACTCGACCCCGTTGTCTTGGGCGGAACAAAACGGGGCCATGCTGGGAGCAGGAGCAGAATGCACAATCTGCTATGAGCACCCAATTGATGCAGTGTTGTATATGTGCGGTCATATGTGTATGTGTTACGAATGCGCCCTGCAGCAGTGGCGAGGCAAGGGAGGTGGTCATTGCCCTTTGTGTAGGGCAGTTATAAGGGATGTTATTCGCACTTATAAATCGTAGTAATTTTTCCTTTCCTTCCTTTTTACAATTTTGTTGCATTACATTTTGAACACTTCAAAAATCAAGTTTCCACTTGGGTGTACAACTTTGAAATGAGTTGTATTTTTTCAGATCTTGGGTCTGATTAAAAGTGGTTGTTGAATGTAAAACTTATCCTGGTATGAATGGCAAGGTTGTCTAAATGTGTCTCAAGTTGTTGTGTGCTTCCAAAATAAAACTACGAACTTTACTGCCTAGAGCAAAGAATTTTAAGGTATATTCAAAGAACAATTTTCGATAGAACATTTCTGTTTATATTTAAAAACTTCACATCATTCTTTCTGAATATCAAATAATTAACGAAACAGTTTTTGTAACATGCTTGGAGTATTTTCCCCTTCCACAGATGGAAGAAAGTAATAATTTTAACCTGTAATTCACTCGATAAGTTACTAAAAAAATAGAAAAATACTGTTGTAAACAAAAAATATCCTATTTATCAACAACTGCTTCTGACTGTCAAAAAGGAAGTTAATCACTTCTTTTTTCAACATTTTGTTTCAACATTTCTGAGACACGAATCTGTCTGTGTCATAAGAACATATATGTTGAATCCAGTGTTGTAACGGAGACCAAGTTAACGAAGGCAGAGACAGAAATACACAGGTTGACCTCTGCGAAAGCAGAGGCCAATCAGTTAGAAAATTGTCGTATTTATAAATCTTGTCTACAAATAAAATAAGGATTGAATGTTTTCAAATACCTAGCTTTCTTGAAATGGCTAACGTTGGAAAATAATTCCTGTCCATTCTCAAAACATACAAAACCATTGTGGGAAAATATATATATTTACTTTCTCAAATCTTTGCGATTTTAAAATAGAAAAGTATAAAAAAGGGTCCAATAATGTATTTCATTCATAGCCAAAATTTATAAATATAACAAGTTGAAGACTAATTAGACTTCACAAAAGATTTTCATTACGAAATGGCAGGTTCCTTCGTGGACAAAACTCCGTTGAAAGCATGAGGCAGGTGCGAGGAGAGTTTTCCTCACAACCCTGATTAAAACATATGGAAAAAATCATTGCAATTTTTTCAATTTCTTTGAGATATTTATTTGGCTGGCATCAACAGATTCACAATTTTAATATATTTGTCTGTGGAAGATGGAATATCCATAAAAGGGCACAGAAACAATGAATATCAGAAAAGACTAAGGTATATATAGGACTAAAATTGAGAATTGTTCTTTGAGCTTACCTTGATTTCAAAAAGACTGAATAATTGTTAATATGATGGAGTATATTTTTGTCGACTTGTTTGTTTTTCGTTTCTAGACAAATAATATAACCAAAGAGCTGTATTCCGAAATCTTTTCGGGGTTTTACAGCATTCTTTTTGCGACATGAAAATTAGTCATTCTGTCGTGTCCTCCACAAAAATCAGTGGTTAGTCAATCTGCGCCAGCGCAGTTTAAACTTATTTATTTATTATATATTTTTAAGAAAATATTATGACTTTATTTGGAATGTCTTTGGGTTTAGAAGCATAAAATATTGTAAATATAAGGTTATTGATTTTGCTAAAAAATCCAAAGAAAACGTTATCATTATAAAATTGTTACTGTTTAACTATATCCTGTTTTGTGTAAAAGGAGTTTCGAGTAATACATTCCTAAACTTACTGGCCAGTTGTGGGTTACACTAAATGTTACTCGTTTGATGAAAAACAGTTGAAGTTTATCAAAACTTCAACTGGTTTTTGAGACGGTGCTTAATCTTTTGTATATTAGTATTTCTAGTCATATAAGAATGTACTGATTTAGTTCAATCACTATTATAGCCCAAAATAAAACTTTATCCATTATGAAATAAGAAAGCTTATTTTTCCTATTCCCCAGCCATTTATTCACATTTCAGTCTCACAAACGACAAACTTGATCAATGTTACAATTTTAACAAACTTGAATTACAGTGGGAAATTGGTGTTTTGTCTGATACATTATCTACATGTTTTCAAATTCTAACCAGACAATACTTTTCTTGAACTAGTCATAAATGTGAAAAAAAATCCTTTGGACAGGGCTAGTATTTGGTGATCTGTAGAAGTGTTCATACTTCTATAGATTAATTTTGATGCAAAAAATGTGGGAACCTTTTTTTTAAAGGTTTTGCTCTGTATTTTATCTGTGGACAATAAATGCTCCAGTTCAAAAAATAAAATAGTTTTCTGATTGATTAAGCTGTTACTTGATGAAGATCCATAGTAACTTCATAAACTACTCCTTACGATTTGATCTTCACAAACTTTATTTTCAAAAAATATTTTTTTAAGGACAAAACAGAAGCACTACAGGAAAATCCTTAAAGCACTCTAAGAGCGGTGCCTGTGCGAAAGTAGTGATTCACATTGGATTTAAATCGCTGGAGATTGAATCCATTCAGAAAAACGTTCTCAAAAAGTTTATTCCACATAAATGCAGTTCTCCAAATGAAAGAGTTTTTGAACAGTGAAGTTTGAGATGTATTGAGTTGAAACTCAAAACTATGAGCAGCCACAGCCCGTTTCTGTTTTGTTTAGAAAATTGTTGTTTCATGCATCTTAAGAAAGTTATATCTGCAATCTAGTTATTAATATAAATTTTCTGTTTTTTTTTTTAGTAGGTAACCTTATTCATTTGGATAATCACACTAGATGAATAATTGCAGTAGACAGAAAACCAAGTCAGAGAAAGCTTAGAAAATATTATGTTACACAAATTATCCACAGTATTTGTATAGTTGTATATAATATAATCTGATTTTATTTGATAGCATTTTTTAAATCATACATTTTTTGTACTTTATTCTGACTGCGATTTCATTTTATGGTTCTTGAAAAAGAATAAAAAACACTAATTTGTTCAATGAAAATTCAAGCAGTAATTTTCCAATCACTTTTATTTTCAAATCGTATAAAAAGTACAAATATTTTCTCAAAATGTGTAAAATTTTAACAATTCTTATCTATCAATATCTCCAAATACTACATCAAGAGCAGCTAAAAGGAAGAACAATTCAGGAAAATAAATTATTTCAGGGCAACCTCATCTTACCAAGAATAGCCACTACGTCAGCAATCAACGTGTCTTTTCCTAAATGATTTATTCCTGCCAGATGAATGAAACTGGGAGGCCTGATTCGACACCTGTACGGTAACGAAGATCCGTCAGATACAAGATACACTCCAAATTCACCTGAGAACATAATATCATGTTATTTTAATCTATACTCAAAATTCTTCATTGTATATTCACCTTTTGGGTGTTCAATGGATGTATATGTTGAACCAGGAGGTACTTGAAATCCTTGCGTGAATAATTTGAAGTGATTGATAAGGCTCTCCATATATGTCTTAATTTAAAATGTGTAAATGAGACATATCGAAAGATTACATAAAACAGTTCAATGTTCGAAGCATATCCAAAAAAAATCATATGAGCGAGATGATCGAAAAGCATCAATAATTAGTTGCCGTACGTTAGTTAAAAATGATACTCATTCTCTGTATGTGGTGACAAGGCCGAGGGATGTGAAAATAATAATAATAATAATGAATTTCACTAACTCGGACTTCCATTGTCCAATATATAAAATGATTTGAAATCCCTGAAACAATTAAAAAAGAAGAATTAAAAATAAATAGCTGTAAATAACAATTATATTTTATTTATATGTTATTTACAGCTATTTATTTTTAATTCTTCTTTTTTAGTTGTTTCAGGGATTTCAAATCATTTTATATATTAGACAATGGCCAAGTTCCAAATACTGTTACATTGAACAAAATATAATTAAATGTCACAAACACTAATAGTACTAAAGAACAGACAAACATGTGTAACTCTCAAACAACAAGTAAATCAAAAATCATCATTCAGGAATTCAGTGATGGAGTAATAGGCTTTTGCACACAGAAATGTTTTTAATTCTTTTTTAAATTTTTTGTGGTCCAGTTTTTTGAGATGTTATGGAAGTTTATTGAATATCCTTATACCTGCGTAGTTTGGAGATCTTTCAAATGTCTTCAAATTATGCTTTGTAACTGAAAGTGCATCCGCGTTTTTTGTAGGATATGAATGGTAATCCGAGTTTTTTGTGAATTTATTAATATGTTGCTTTACATATATTGATAATTTATATAGATGAATATAGGGAAATGTTAGAATAGTGCACTTTTAAAAAGCGGCTTTACAGCTGTTTCTATTTTTTATATTAAAAATGAGACGGATAATTCGCTTTTGACATACGAACGCTCTTCCAGAATCTACACAATCCCCCCATAAAATAACATTACATGCCAAATGGGAGTAAATCAATGCATAGTAAATATCAATAAGAGCCATCTGATTCACCACCGTGGACTTCAGTTTTAAAATTGCATAGAATCCTGAGCTTAATTTCTTGCAAACATGCTGCAGTTGGTTACTCCATGTTAAACACTGATCTAGATAGGCCCCTAAACATTTTGTATTGGTACTAGTTGATACAACATCCATAGTTATGTTATTGTGAATTTCTCGGCATTTGAAATTGATACATAAGGCTTTATTCAAGTTCAAGATGATATTATTTCTATTACACCAATTTTCAAATGAA
>WOGL01001575.1:0-11130 GCA_015342145.1 Leptinotarsa rubiginosa | reverse complement strand
CTAGCAGGATTATCAAAAAGGCGTCTATTGTTATTGACTCACAAGCCCGACAACACATTCGCATGTATGAAAATAATCGAGAAATGGAAGACGCAGCTGAAAAATTTTATGAAATAGCTTCATTTTCCAAGACCATTGGAGCAATTGAATGCACATTATTTTTAAAAATTTCCATTTTTGCAAAAATAAATCGATCTCACAGATAATAAAAAGACCAAACACTACAACTTTTAACCTTATTCATTTAAATACGGAAAAAATCGGCAAATATAATAATAATAATATATTATTAAACCACTGTGGTACGTCAATTAAATCAAACATTTACCCTTAGTACATAGTTGAAATGAAGTATAAAAAAATTTGTGAACCTATAAAAACGATATGTAATAAAAAACACAAAAGAATAAAAATATAAACATACTTAGAAAAGCAATTCTCAGTAAGATATATCTTATATTATAATAATAAAATTAATAGTAATTTATTTTCGTCAATGGGTACAATATGTACATATGGCAGGTTAATTAAAAACAAAAAGCATACTATAACACTAATAAATAACATTTATGACATTCACATTAGACTTATTCAGAAAATAACTACATCAAATTATTGTTTAGGTATTCCTGGCGACTATAGTAACACTTTTCAATGAGTAAGGATTAAACACGGTTATAGAACACATTTTCGGATTTCAGAGTTTTAATCGAAGTTGGCAATTCTTTTTTAGTTGTTTCAAGGATTTCAAATCATTTTATATAGTAGACAAAAGTCCGAACTAGTGAAAAAATATTGATGTTTTGATGGATGTAGAGCTGATAACTGAAAAACCCATAAATAAACTCTTACAACATGCCTACTCTGCACTGAAAATAACTTGTGGTTGCCTTATTATGTGAAAAAGTACTTATGTGAATCTTTGGTGTTTTCAGTATTCAACTACGCGGATGTTGTTTATGGCCCATATTCAACCACTCAATACAAAAATAAAATTCAAAAAGTTCAAGACGATATTATTGATTAATAATAATAATAATGATGATCGTCTTTATTGTTTCCCAGCTGTAGTTACATACAAATATTTAGAAAAAATACAGAGCTGATATAACAAAAGGCGAAGTTCAACTCAGCACAAGTGCTACTGAACTGTTCTTCCACGCAACCTCAAAAAGATTCTACCTAAGCTAAGACAAAAAGAAAGTAATACATAAAAAAATGGGATTGTTGAAATATCTATTAAGATGCTGGAGAAGACGTCCATAACTGAGACTTATTCTGGTCTCATAATGGTGACAAATATATAGGGTTGGGCAGTTTATACTTAAAGTTGGCTTTCGAACAGAAGGAGTTTGAATCTTTTCCGTAAAACAGAAAGTTCTGACTTTCTTAGTTCTTTTGGTAACAGGTTGATCACTTGGCATATATTATAGCTAAAAGATCGCTTGAACAATTCAGTTATGAAACTAGGTGGGGTAAGAGTACCCTTAAATCTGATGTTCAGATTGTGAACATCAGTACGAAAACTGATTTTCCTGTACAGATAAGGCGGCGATTATTATTATCATTATTATTTTAGTGTGTGAAGTTGTTTCAAACTTGACCCCTTTCTAGCTGAATTAGTGGCTCTGAGACAGTTCTTAATATTTCTTTAATCAGACATATTTTGATAATTCACCTTGTATAAATCATTCATTGACTAATTCATTGCATATTTTTTTTTATCACAACTTCTATTTCAGTTCAAAAAAAGTCAAAACGGTTGATATTACCCCTTCTGGGTGTTTACTGAAAATCCGGTATTCTCAAATTTTGATATCTTCACCAAAAATACATGCACTCTGATAATGTTGACCGCAGGCGAGGACGAAACGTCACACATACAAACTTTCAAAATATTGAAAAAAAACTTTGAAACGAGTAATTTGTTCTAATAGTAGGTACACCAGGAATTTTGATCACTTTGATAAAGTTTCCTTGTTGCAGCCTAACATAATAATAGATTGTAATGTAATATAATAATAATAATAACTTCAGATAAATGCTATCGACGATGGTGGTCTTTTGGAGGGTAAATGGGTAGGCGACTATGCTGATGGAACTTCTCCGTTCGCTTGGACTGGTTCTACCGCCATTTTGGAACAGTACTTGATGACCGAGGGGACTCCCGTGAAGTACGGACAGTGCTGGGTCTTCTCCGCAGCCACTGTCACTGTTTGCAGAGCGTTGGGTATCCCCTGCAGATCAACAACCAATTACGTGTCTGCTCATGACACCAACAGTTCACTCACGGTGGATAAGTAAGTGAAGGCACTGAATATTGTGAAAATATATAAGGATTTTCCTGTAGTGCTTTGAGTTTTGCCTTTAAAAAAATCTTGTGAATGTCGTTTGATTGATTGATAATAAAGTGAGATAAAAGAACCGCCATGTTTCCATATGTACGTCAAAGATATATTGACATTTCAATCAATTCCACGCCACTTGTCTGCGTTCTATGTATTGACATTTCAATCAATTCCATGCCACTTGTTTGCGTTCTATGTATTGACATTTCAATCGATTTCATGCCACTTGTCTGCGTTCTATGTATTGACATTTCAATCAATTTCATGCCACTTGTCTGCGTTCTATGTGTTGACATTTCAATCAATTCCATGCTACTTGTCTGCGTTCTATGTATTGACATTTCAATCAATTCCATGCCACTTATCTGTGTTCTATGAGGCTATGTTCAATGTTGCTTGTTGTGTTAGTGGTTGTAGTTTTGTGGTTGAAACGAATATAGCGTTTCATTAGTGTTTTTTATGATTTCCAAAACAGTTTTTCTTTCTATTCAAGTAAATCCAGTATACACTCTGATGAAATGTTCAAAGAGCTTGGTGCTTTGGATAACTTTTACAATTCACTCGACATATATCGGCTAGAGTTTTATCCCAACACCAAACCGTTATTTCAACACCTCGACACGTGTTTCGATCACCAAGTGATCATCTTCAAGAGAAAGATTGAACAGTTTATTCTTTCTCTTGAAGATGATCACTTGGTGATCGAAACACTTGTCGAAGAGTTAAAATAACGGTTTGGTGCATCCAAACGGTCCAAAGAGTGCATCACAACTTTACACCATGTACCGTCTTCCTGCTGCTGATGAGATTTTTCTTAGCAGATCAAGGAACATCTGCAGAAGCAGGTTTGTTTAGTTGCCCGTGTGAATGCGTTATAGCTGATCTTTCAGTTTGACTACCCATTCGTCCAATTTTATTTTCATCTCTCGTTTCATCCTTTTCTTGATTTTCTGATTTCTCTTTATCGATTTCTCTTCTTTGGACGCTGAATGTCTGCATTTGATGCTTTTAACTAAATTTGGAATCTTATATATTTTATAATGTATTAGTTTCCCTCTACTAATTTTTTTCAATCGTGAAATCAACCGTTCCTCTTAATTTCCTGTTGCAAAATATGTTTATTCTCTTAATTTCCTTTTGCAAAATATGTTTTAACAACCCGCCCCTTTCTTTGATCTACCTCCTTTCTTGTTCTACTCTTCAATTTCTAGTCTCTTCAGTGTATTTGTGACTTCTTTTGAACGTCTTTCTCATCTGTTTCTTTTCATCTCTTTACTAATTCTTCTTTTTTGTCTTATTTCTTGTTCCTTTGGCTTTTTTTTGTCGTCTCCTTTGTTTCCCTCTTTGTTTTTTTACTTGTTTCCCCTGTTTCTCTATTTGTCGCTTCTCATGTTTTCCCAACTCCTTTTCTATTTTACTCCTTGACATTCTAGGTGTTTGACTGACCTCTTGATATTCTTTTCGTATCTTTTTGTGTTTCTTGTGCTCTTGAGAACTTAGGAACGTGTTCTTTCGAAAACTTAATAATCTTTTGTGGGTATTCGTTTAGGAATTCACCATGAACAAAACAGTGATAACAAGTAATATGTTTCTTCAATTTCAACAACATAATTGTCACTTGTCACTGGCATTTGTCACTTGTCACTGGCATTTGTCACTGTCATTTGTCACGTGTCACTGTCAATTGTCACTGTCCTCGGTCTCAAATTATTATTATGGATTTTATGTGATTCACTTTTAGAAAGCATTTATAGCCGAAACCTCAATTGTATATTAATTATAATGTAGGCATTATACCTTGTGAAAGAGTATAGTAGGTCATTAATATTTGAGGAAGTTTGAAAGTAAATTGTGTTGTCCCAAAACTAGATTGGGTAAATATGGGTACATGCATAAAACTCACTAAATGACAGTCCATAGTAGGTATATCTCCACCAGGGGCGTACTCAAAGTTTAGTAACAGGAACGATTGTAATTCCAGATATTTCGACATTTTCGGTGAGAAATTGGAAAGCGGTCCTGACGGTACCTGCAATGACTCATGCTGGAACTTCCACGTGTGGAACGACGTTTGGATGACGAGACCGGACCTTCCTGTCGGCTACGGCGGTTGGCAGATCATAGACGCCACTCCTCAAGAGCAAAGCGATAAAGTGATGAGATGCGGACCCGCTTCTGTGGCTGCTGTGAAGAAGGGGGAGGTTGGATATCTTTACGACACCCCTTTTGTGTTTTCTGAAGTCAATGCGGATATCATGCACTTTCAAGAGGACGAGGAGTCTGATTGGGGCTTTAGCAGAACCACCATTAATCAGTACCAGTAAGTTGATAATCTTGTTTTATTTATTCAATTCCTTTTCAATAGAATGCCGGATCCTACTACGTAGGAATGATGGTAAAAGTTTATTAATCTAATTTCAATTCGAAACATTTGTTTTCTAGTCGAAAATATTTTTCATAACTTCGGAAATGAGCGGGGATTGAACCTGCAGTGATTTCATGAACAAACCTCACTAGGCAACCTACCACCCTTCGGCATTATAGATATATTTCACCATAGCCAAACTATAATACAATTTTGCAGTAATGAAAAACGAAGAAACTGAAAAATTTTATATCTTTTCAGTGTTGGTCGTAAAATCGTCACGAAAAAAGTGGGCCCCACTGACGACGACGGCGACAGCGATCTGCTGGACGTAACCAAACTCTACAAGAACCCGGAAGGAACAGAGGCGGAACGCCTGGCCGTTTACAACGCGGTCCACGGGGTGCCCCAAGCCCAAGAACTCTACGACATTCCCGACAGAGGCAACGAGGACGTCGCGTTCGACCTGGTGGACATCGACACCATCCCCTTCGGCGAGACCTTCTGCGTGGAGGTGAAAGTCGAGAACAAGTCCGAGGAAGAGAGAACCATCAAAGCGGTACTGTCGGCGAGCTCGGTATATTACACGGGGACAACCGCGAAAGACTTGCAGAAATCGAAGGGAACCGTGAAGATCCAGCCCGGAAAGAAGGAGACACTGAGGTTGGAGATCACTCCCGACGAGTATATCGGGAAGCTGGTGGATCACAGTTTTATCAAGCTGTACGCCATCGCTAACGTCGAGGAGACGAAGCAGGTCTGGAGCGAGGAGGACGATTTTACTTTTATCATGCCCCAGGTGACGATTACGGTGGCTGGAGTTCAGAAGATCGGGGAAATCTGCGAAGTTAACTTCAGGTAAGACCATTGAACGTTATATACATACATGGCTGTTTCTGTTCGGGGACTCGTTTTGATTTTGGGGAAATTAATTTTTTTTCTGCGTATTTCAGTTTTCGTAATCCTCTTGACATGCCACTCACTGAATGTTCTTACACAGCAGAGGGACCTGGAATTAGGAAACCGAAAGTTATCAAATATCGCGATGTTCTGCCAAAGGAGGTAGTCAACATGTCTCAGTCTTTCACTGCGAAAGGAAGCGGAGTAAGAAAAATCGTTTTCAACTTCACGTCGAAGGAAATCCACAACGTACATGGATGTACGAAAATTAATATAGAGGAATGAATTGGTTTCTATTTATTTTTTCAGGATATGTTAGTTCTTTTCAAGATTTTCAATAATGAGTCTTTATCTTAGAATAAGGAAGTAAATTAGTAGAATATGTTGATATTTTTAGTCAAATTATATATACGTCAATACTAATATCACAAATCCATACTATACACCATTTCAACTCTTCATTAATAAAAATTATTTACAAAATTTTGTTTTTCAATTCATTGAAAATCACTGAATAATGTGTTAGGAGCTACTGTGTGCAATATTGTGCGAATCCTGTGAATGTAACTTCTCGGAACCACCGAATGCTACGTTTTTTTAGTGTGACCGAACGAAATTTTGTGTTCCGAACCACAGAATGCAGTTTTCGCATTCAGAGCTACTGAATGCCATTTTCGGGTTTGGTGTCACCTTTACAACTTTTGAGTTCAGAACTAACGAATGCTTGAATTCAGAACCTACGAATGCAACTTTCTTGCCCAGAACCACCAAATGTGCATCTTTTGAGTTCAGAGCCACTGAATGCAGCTTTCGTGTTCAGAACCACTGTATGCCATTTCAGAGTTCGGAACCACAGATGTTGCCTTTGTGTTCGAAGCCACCGAAAACAATCTTTGTGTTCGGAACTTTCTAAAGCAACTTTGGTGTTAGGTGGCACCAAATGCAATGTTTAAGTTCGGAACCGCCGAATACCACTTTTGAGTTCAGAGCTACCAAATTCAACTTTTGAGTTCAGAGCCACCAAATGCAACTTTTGAGTTCAGAACCAACGCATGCAACGTTCGTGTCCGCATTTACCGAATGTATATTTTGAGTTTGGAGCTATGAAATGCAACTTTCGTGTCCGGAACCACCGAAAGCATCTTTCGAGTTCAGAGCAACTGAAAGCAGCTTTCGTTTTTAGAACCACTGTATGCCATTTCAGAGTTCGGAAACAGAATGTTGCTTTCATGTTCGAAGCCACCGAAAGCAATTTTTGTGTACGGATCTGCCAAAAACAACTTTCGTGTTCGGTGGCACCAAATGCAACGTTTGAGTTCGGAACCGCCGAATACAACTTTTGAGTTCAGAGCCGCCAAATGTAACTTTTGAGTTCAGAACCAAGGAATGCAATGTTCGTGTCCGCATTTACCGAGTGCATCTTTTGAGTTCAGAACCACTGAATGCAACTTTCGTGTTCACTGCATGTAATTCCAGAGTTCGGCACCACAGAATGTAGTTTTCGTGTTCGAAGTCAACAAAAGCAATCTTCGTGTTCGGAATTACCAAAAGCAATTTCCTTGTTAGAAACTACTGGAAGCAACTTCGTGTTCGGTGCCACTAAATGCATTTTTTTTGAGTTTGGAGCCACCTAATGAAACTTCTGGGTTCGCAGCAACTGTATGCAACTTTTTATATTGTAACCACCGAATGTAACTTTTGTGTTCGAAGCCATTGAATGCAGCTTTTATGTTTGGAGCCACCAAAGGCGACTTCCATCGAATGCAACTTTTGAGTTCGGATCCAACGAACGTAATTTATGAGTTCGGAGTCACCAAACGCTACTTTTTAATTCATATTCTTCTTATGCAACTTTTGTGTTTATTTCCTCATATTCAATTTTTTGTCATTGAGTATATTGTTGAAAAAGATGAATGAAGCGTCTTTTCCTATTCCTCCAAAGATGGATTACCATTTGGGAAACCAAAGGCGAATGTAAATTTTGGATACTGTACGAACGAGGGACCTGTTTAGTTATAGAAAAACTAAGAATAGAAAATTAGTATACATTTTACTTCGGCTATTGTCCAGAAGATGGCTCTGCACTATAAATAAAGTAAGAACATCGTAATCGAAAACTTCAGCTATTGTACAGTCGATGTCTCTGCGAAGTCATCGAAGAGTAAAATTTTTTTATATAGACTAACATATACAAAGGCATTACCATTGGGAAACTATAGCTTAATTCAATATTTTCCTACTGTACGAACGAGAGAGCTGCTTAGTTATTGAAAAAGTAAGTTGACAATGATAGAAAATGAAAAATCAGTTTCGATTTTATTTCGGCTACTGTCCAGAAGATGGCACTTAACTATAAACGAAGTAAGAACACAGTAATCGAAAACTTCAGCTATTGTAAAATAGGTGTCTCTACGTAGTCAATAAAAGGTAAAATAGAAATATTTAGTTTATCTCTACTACTATTCGTGCGATGGCATATCACTGCCATCGAGAAAGTCAGAAAACCCACCCAACTACTGAAGTAGTTATATTTTTTAAGCTGTGGCGAAGCAGATTCAAATCTGACATCAGAAAACTGCCCAAAATGTTTCCATAAGTTGTTATTGGTGTTTCAAAAAAATTCTTGTTCATTATTTCGAATAAAAAAATTCATTCAGTTGCTCCGAACACAAGTGTTAGTGGTTTAGAAAAAGATAAAAGTAACCTTTCCTGGTTTTGCACAAAATTGCATTAAGTGACACCGAACACAAAAGTAATGTAAGGTACTTCCGGAAGTTTGCATTCGATGGCGACGCAAGAAAGTGCATTCCACTGCTTTCCTAAAAAGTTCATTTAGTATTTTAAACACGAAGGTTGTATTATATGGTATATGTTACGCACGAAATTTCATCGATTAACACCAAAATTGTACTTGATTTCTTGGAAAAGTTGCATTTGTGGGTTCTACATTAAAATTGCATTCGGTAGCTCCACAAACATTCATTGATTCCAAACCCAAAATCATCACCAAAATATATCAGTTAGCTTCCCACAAAATTGCATTCAATAGCTACGAAGACAGAAATTTCATTCTTTTAGTTCAAAAATTTTTATTCGGTGGCTTGGTAGAAAATTGCATTCAGTGGCTTCGAATAAAATTGCCTTCAATAACCCTAAAGTGGTTATTGTCTGTGGACAGGAAATAGAAAGGTTGCATTCGACGATATAGAATGAAATTGGATTCAGTAGCTTGAAAAATGAGTGTCACAAAAAATGCAATGTTAGGCCAAACTAAAAAAATATTTGCACGAAACTGTTATATTCAACTTTTTCTGAACTATCGAATAAAACTTCAGTTAGAACCATCAAATACAAATTTGCATGCGAATGCGGTGAATTCAACTTTTTCTGAACGACAAACGCCGTTTTTGAACCAACTTGTGTTGATTGTGTTAAACGCCGTAGAATGACATTTTGTCCGATGGTAAACTTTTATGATCAGAGTTAATTTTTTCCACTGGGATTGACTTGAAGGTAACGAAAGAGAACCTTTTGTATCATCTTGAAGCAATTTCTTCCGTCGTTGCCGAAGGCAAGTATTTTTGGGTTGTCGTATCGTATTTGAAAGGGAAGGCGAGAGAGAGTCTTATCTTTCAATATGCTATGCTAACCGTGTATTATCTCATCCAACAAAATTGAAGAATTATACATTAGGTGTTGAAAAAATTAATCTTATTTTTAGGATATTGCCAATGCAATATCTGGCTATCAGAACAATTCTAAATAAGCAATGATTAACCTATATTGTGGAGAATTTCATTAGCAGTAAATAAATCGTTGATGCAACTGGAAAACCTTAAACGTACATATCTACTTTGCATAAATCACTGCCCACATTTATGTCAACATCAAGTCTTTGAAATTACCATATGTTATCAATGAAAATAGCTATGAATCATTCTGTACTCCCATCTAGTTATACAATAACAAAGTAAAATTGGAGTCAGTGGCGGCACTATAGGGAATAGTTACAAAAATCACTAACTTTCAAAATCTTAAGATCGAAAGTGTTATACTTGTTGTTTCTGTTGGTATCTCACTTCAATGTTTTTGATGTTCTCTTTTCCTCCAGCAGCAGTCTCTGGACTTAGTAACCTATACCTGGTAAACATTTTTTCTGTATAGGATGTCTGTTAAAAAAATAAGGTGAATTTTCATTGTCCCCAAAAATATTCATTTATTGATCAAACAATATATACAGAATTAGCTGAAGTAAAAAGACCCAATTGCAAATATGGAACAGTAAAAAATGTCGAGCTGATAACTTGCTGAATTGCATTTGACACACATGTTATGCATAGGTGAACGTTTCAGAATATTTGTACGTGGTGTTGGTAGATAAAAAGGATTGTCCACTCTAGACGTTGGTCTAGGTACATTGAAATTAAATGTGGGTCAATAATTAAATTAATAATCAGTTTAGAAAGGATAATTGTGGAATGACAATCACGACGGTAACTCAAATTATTCATAGCATGTGTAGCTAATAATGCATCATGGGGAAATCCAATTGGTGGATAGATATTGTATGATCCATTGGTACGATTGGACTTAAGTTTCGATGTCATAAACGTATACCCATGATTCGTCACCCGTTATGACCTTTTTGGGAATATCTGCATTGACTTTTGTATGAGCTAATAATTAATAGATTACTATTATAATTTTCAAACAAATTATTAATCAGTCGCAAAAATGTTTCACTTGTATGATGCCTCTCGTCTTTCTTTAAATATAACAACAGAATACTCAGAGTTTCACACATTAGATGACCACGCTCATGGTCAATGACCGCAACAGCTAAGTTGTCTAAGTCATGCAGCCAAACACAACATGGATTTGGATTTCTACTTGACAGCCTGCAGTCAATTGTCATGATTTTAGTCGTATAATGCGTGAGGTACTTTGCCTTTACGGTCAGCTAAAAAAATGGTTTGCCACCCTAAGGTTGAATGTCGTGCAGATGAAAGGACAACTTTAGTTTCGCTTGAAGATCGATCTGAAAACTTTTAATGTAGTATGAGCCATGACTAAAATTTGACACTGGTAAAGACAGCCAAAACTAATATGCTACTTTTTAGATCCACCGTAACACGCCCCCACATAATTATTCTAGATCGGTCAGAACTTCAATAACACTAGTTTATAGCCAATTTATGACTGTAATGCCAAGGGTAACCCTTTGTTAATTTTTGGTCCCTAAATGCGAAAATGATAGTAAAAATTTCCTAACACGTAAGATTTTTGAATTATGATTTTTTTCACAAAAATTTAATGAACACCACATTCCAAATTTGCTTTTCCCTAAATTGAGGAAATTGTTGGAAATCTGACAACACAGCGGCTCTGCCCAGTATTCGAATCTGCTTCCGCTATATATGAGACTTGTAACGCCGCTTCTCGAACTTCCGATACTCGAAGTTTCCAGAAAATACCAGAAATACGGAACCGCTGTAATAGTGGCAGGTTGACAATCGG
>WOGL01001574.1:0-11136 GCA_015342145.1 Leptinotarsa rubiginosa | reverse complement strand
GTTTCTTCCTTCCATTCGGCTTTATGTAGTAACTACTCGTAGATACAATGTAACCGTATTCACGTATAAATATTAGAAATATTAGATGATTTAGACTGTATTGACATTTTTATAAGAATAATTATTTTCATGTAATGAGGTTTTTACCTGTTTGAAAATAAATAAATAAATAAATTTATATAGCTTACATAGACTCTGGTTTCTCATTCTTGCCTTGCCTCAGAATTGCTAACGTTTCGCATCTACAAAGCATGTAAAGTGTGGATTCATCTTTCTCCTGGATGAACCTGCATAGAGTCTTACAAACTTGTGGTTGTGGTTCAACAGGTTTTTCGACGATACGAGCGAGGATTTCTCTATGAAGTTTTCCACCTGCCTCTTTCCTGAAAACTTGTTTCACCAATTCAGCGATTTTGCTTGGATCCTAGAATTGATAGATATTTCCATACTCGCTTTCGCCAGCCTGCAGAAGGGTATTGGACCTTATGACCAAGGATGCACTTTCATGAACAAAAGCATCGGTTTTCTAATTGCTCTCATTTCATAGCTCATTTAGTGCGTCAATACAGCTCTTCGTAAGTAGCGCAAAGACTTGGTAGGCGCTGAACACCTTGATTTCTGCCTGATTATCGAAGAAATGGCCATTTTTAATTTCAACATTTTGCCTGAGCAATTCGTCTACGCAATTTTCAATAGCGGCAACTTCTGTCAGGAACCTGAAACATTGGAAGACAACATTTAAGTATACCTTGAATAGAAGGCATGAAATGTTGAATCTATTACAGAAATTCGAAACTTTTGAGTCGATTATTCAACTGTAATAATTGATAAAATTAGTTATGAGTGACTGATTATTTCAGAATGGTATTTCGGTAAGTTCATCCAAATTCAGTTTGTAGCTTTCCATTATCTAGTTAGGGTTAGCTCACATTCAGGTTCTGGTGTAGGTGGTTTCAGTCGCACACCCAGGACAGAAATATCAACCTGCCTAGGGTCCTTTGCGACTGTATTTCAAGCGGAAATATATGCAATTGAATTGTTGCCTAAAGATTGGTAGAATCCAACCTCAAACACAAGTCAACAAAAATATTCTCGAATAGTCAAGCGGCATTGGAAGCTCTTGGCTCCTACCACGCAAAGTCTGAATTAGTAGTAAATTGCCAAAAATGACTCTGCTCAATAGAAATCTTCAACAAATTATCTCTGGTCAGTGAGGCTGCTGACACCCTTGCGAAGGAGGGTGCTGCAAGCAGCTTCATCGGATCAAAACCTGTAATTGGCATTGCTTTAGGCTTTGCCAAACAAATATCAAACAGAAAATTCATGGACTTCTGGTTAAATATTCCACGAATGGCTCTCTCTGAGGCGTTCATTCACCGTTCGAAGGTTTGGAACCCAACAGTTGTTGGACTACAGTAGGAATGAACCTCGATGTCTGAGAGGCCTCTTCGCAGGTCACTGTCGTCTGAATCATCATATGCAGAGACTCGGACTGTCGGAAGACATTGTGTGTCGCCTCTGTTCGAAAAATGATGAAACAGCAGAACACAAACTTCGTGCCTGCCCCGTTGCGGACCGAATCAGATTCTCAGAATTTGGCAGAGCCGCACTTTTACCAACTGACCTAAAAGACTACTCCCCAAATGTTTATCTGTTCGAGTATGAGTGGGTGCGCACCACATTGAACCCTTGCGGGTTGCGGTGGAGGGACAAATTGACTCATCTTTGATCTGACCTAGCTCACAGTTGTACATGTGTACAATTCCCCATCTACTCAGCTTGAACAAGAAATTTTTCTTATAACTTGCAGAATATTGACTATATGTTATTGTCATCGTCCATTCCACTGAATTGAATGTGGCTTTTTGAATATTATACACGTCGAATTTGTTTTTTCTCCAAAATATGCATTTTAGAACATTTCCAGTTCCGCAGATATATAAACGCTCATATATAATTTCTGTTTTACAATTTCGAGTTTTTGAACTTTTTCAGTCTGTTATGTTAGGTTGAAAGCTCAGAAATTTGAAATATATCATAAAATATATTTCAAAGAGTATACGACAGATCTTATTTCAGCGAATTCTGTCATTCAGGAAGCAATTATCGATCTGGAGAAAACCATAGAGGATGCTCGAAAATTGATAAAAGTTTCAACAGTTATATAACCTGTAGCATTTCTTTTGAACTTTTCTTATCAAAGTGGAGTTTAAATACTTCCAAAAGGCAATATTGTGCACTTTATTATAACCAACTTCAAATACAATATGAGTGGCAATAATTCACAGAACTTCGATAGTAATTGTTTTCCTGAATTTCCCATCGAAATAAAAAAAGTAAATTTATTTCTTGTAAACTTCATTATTATGTCTTATCGTGAAATACGATCTGTACATTCTTATCCTGAGTTTTCGAAATGAAATTCTTCATTTGACTTTGTTTCATTTTAGAACTTTCATCAAGACATCATGATATTTTTTTTCATATTGCTTTTTGGAGTTTGTAATCTGCTGGAGTGTAGTGGAGGGCATACTGATAAGTTCATATTCATAAATTTTGCTTACGAATTCGAACAATCTATTATTTATACTCAGCTTTCTTGATTGACGTTTCGGAAAACAAATCTTCTCCGTTTTCGAAACTTGAACAATGAAGCGCCATTGTCAAAAACGCAACCCGAACGCGGGCAGATGCGTGAGGGTAAACGTCGTTGACGGTTGTGTTAGTTTTGCGAATATCTTTATAGGTAACATAATTCGATTCTCGGAGCTATTCATTACTAGTGCTGTTGGCATATTCTTTCATAAACTGTATTTTAAAAATAAAAATATGATTCTACAAAATGGTTTAGACTTTGACGGCTGAGGTTTTCAGTGTCATTGCTTTTCGAATTTCGCTAGAGCCGACGGATATTCTGGTCAGCTTCGATGTGGTGTCTTTGTTTACCAATGCCACTGGAAGACTCTCTGAGGAGGTTGGCCCACGTATTCCCGAATGACGTCGTCGAACTCTTTAGAGCATGTCTCACAGGAAGTTACTTTCAATGGGGGGAAACTTCTATGAGCAACTAGATGGCGTTGCGAAGGGGGAGTTCACTTAGCTCAATGATNGAGTCCACTTAGCCCAGTGATAGCAAATTATTTCATGGAACGGTTTGAAGGGAAGGCGATAGACACTTTTGAATTGAAGCTTTGAAGGCAGCTTTTACTGATTTACTGATTTGCTTTTACATAACGAACGATATCTCTAGAAAATAGGTGAACTAGACCAAGTAGAAATTAGTAATTACAGTCAAACTCCCAAGTGGAAGATTTTAGAAGTTACCTCAAATCTTGTATAAATAAATGAAAACAATGCTAAAATTGTCTGGCATATAACAGATAATATGGTGAAACTGGCGAATGTTATGGTCGTTAATCCTCAGAATTCAATGTTCCAAATTACGCCGTCAACTTGTAGGGCATTCGACGATCAAAAACTTGATACGATAATAGAATAAAAAATCTGTTAATATCTAATTTTGATGAATTTTGTTGCGAAATGAATTATAAGTTGAGTAAGTCAAAATTAGGTTTGATTGTTTTTTCAGGAAAAGCGTTTAAAGCTCAATCATAAATTTGAAGTGGACAAACAGTAATTTCATTTATTTTTAATAATGATACAATGAGTTGGTGTATAGGCTTTTCTGTAAAAATGTACAGATTTTGAGATGAATCTCTATATTTCATGTCAATATCGAAATGAATGTGACAACTTCAAGCTGGCACACACATTTCTATTCCCAATTCCTGATCCGCTAACGCACATCAGGGAGATAACAAACTTCTGAAACGCATTCACGTGGACCAAATCACCCCCAGATGTGCCATGTACGCAAAAATCCCAATTTCCATGCATCACATTCTACTCCTCAGAAACTTCTTCCTTGCTATGTATCCGTAAAGATTGTATTTCGAAGTGAATGAGAAAGAATTGTAAGATTTTGAATCGGAAAAGGTGGCAAATGCAGTTGGCTACGGAAATGCGAATTTCAGTTGGTTTTGAACATATTTTTCGAGTGAATTGAAATGAGAACATTCTCCAGAAGGATTATTCGAAAAGGATATGCGCATTGGCTACTTACATATCCATCCACAGACGATGAATGTGAAAAACTTACGAGAAATATAAAAAAAATAACTCCAAAAGGAACTCTTTACAAACATGTGAAGATCATGTACAGGAATTTCTTCTCAAATACAAACTATGAGAAACTCTTTCTGAACATTTACTTTCATACGAACATTTGTATTACATGTATTCCATATATTTTCTATGGAATTGAAACAAATATCACTCATAACAAAGTTACACTGTCTAATGATGGTGGGAGAATTGATATAAAACTCCACCTGCATGAAACATCCTTGATAGTGTACTTCTCGGAAAACACTCTTCTTCAATTTCTCATCAGCAATTTTTTGAATTTATGAAGATGAAAACACCTATTTCTCGCTCAAGATTACGACTTAATTAAAACATCATACGGTTCTTTGATATATTCACAGAATGTCTTCTGAAAATCATAATCTCACCAACTATTTTATGAATATTACTGGAGTTTTTCCTCAACATCAAAGCGTTATTTCAACACCTCGACACGTGTTTCGATCACCAAGTGATCATCTTCTAAAGGAAGATCAAACTATTTATGTCAATATAGCCTATCATACCTTGTAACAGTTTTTGTAAGGAATACAATAATGAAATGTTTTTTTCTGTAACTTCCGTAATCTGAATAAGAAACAGAATTGATAAAAATATCTATTGCAAGTAGTTGAAATGAGGGGAAAACTGAAAAGTTTGCCATTAAAAATAACCGCAAGAATATAAACTTCTGAATTATTGCATAGAATCATATCCATTTCAAATAGATTCCCAACTACTATATTACATAATATGACTATCATTTTGAACTTCCAAATGGATATAGTGAGCTATCCTCAGGAAACAGACATATGCCATCACGGACTTTGTCCAAGACCTATGAAAGATCCCAAAGGGATCATTTTGAACAATGCATACAGAACATTGATAAAAAAATCTAGCGTAGGATGAATCCAGAACAATCACTATTACCAAACACAAGAACTACAACACTCTTCTCGATACGCGTTTCTGCAACCAAATTGGGATGACATATACTAATTAGTGCTCGTTCTGCCCAACAGAGCGACGTAATGGGAAGACTGTGTTTCTCAACATAGCGAGTACGACGAGTACGATGTATCTCCAAACTTAGCGAATACAAATTATTCTGCCTTCGAACAGAAAAAAGATATTCATGTATAAAAATGATGGCTTTTTACGTGATTCTTTGTTGGTGATTTGCATTTGATTTCATTTCATTGTGTCATCTTGAAATTTGAAGAAACATTAGGGCATATCGACTTGAAGATTCAAGGAAAGTTTGTGATCTGTTATTATCTAAAGCATTTTCATTTTATCACATGAATCTAGCTCGTTTTTATTTGTTGTGTGTTGACATTTTTTTCCTGTCTTTCTCATCGAGAATTTCATGAAAGATGTTTCACCTATACAGGGTGTCAATTTGAAAACTTCTCACTCTTGTTATCTTCCTTCCAGTAAACAATATGAGGAATCGAAAAAACAGGTCATTTTAATTGTCAAAAGTAATACTTTCGAGGACTATTTGCAACCCTCGTGCCAATTGCACGAATCAATTTAATGCAGAGTGCAACAGACTGTTGGTTGACACTGTAAATCACAACATTCTGGAAATGACCTCTGACTTCATGCCTCCAACTGTCAACCACGAACTTCCTTATAAAGTAGAGAGAACTGGATTCTCCGGAAGAAGGAAATATTGAGAGTAGATAGTTGTTGGTGCAGGTGTTTTCAGTCGCAGACCCAGGACAGATATATCAACCTACCTAGGAACCTATGCGACTGTATTTCAAGCGTAAATTTACACTATTAAACCGTGTGCGGAGAGATTGGAAGAATCCAACGTCATACACGAGTCAATAAAAATATTCTCGGACAGTCCAGCAGCGTTGGAAGTTCTTGAATCCTACCGAGCAACGTCTAAATTGGTAGCATATTGCCAAAAACGAATCTCCTCGATAGAAAGACGAACGAACGAATTATCTCTGGTCTGGATTCTTGGCCATACTGGCCTGGAAGGCAATGAGGCAGCTGACTACTTGCAAAGGAGAATGCTGCAAGCAGCTTAATCGGGCCAAAACTTCTCAATGGCAAGAAGATTTTTGAACTTCTGGCAGAATCTTCCAGGATTGGCTCACTCCAAGGCGTGTATTCATCCTGCAAAGTTTGATACCAAACAGTTGTTAGACTACAGTAGGGATGAACTACGATGTCAAACAGGCCTTCTTACAGGTCACTGTCAGTTGAAACGTTACATGCAGAGACTCGGACTGTCGAAAAACAGTGTGTGTTGACTCTGTTAGGAAAATGATGACACAGCAGAGTATATAATTTGTGCCTGCCTTGCTGGGCACTGAATTAGGTTTTTAGAGTTCGGCAGAGCCGTACTCTCACCATCTGACCTGAAAGACCACTCACCATACAAACTAATCGGTTTCGTTAAGAATCTGGGTTAATATGGTCGAGTGGAGCGGTGGAGGGTCGAATTGACCCATTCACTTTGGACCTAACCTAACCTACATAACAAACAAATTCTTCGTAGTCTTTGATTAATAGCGTACATAGTCATGTATAGACACGCCTGAAGAAGCTATTGTATAGCAAAACACGTGTTGCGTTTTTGTGAAACTGTTTAGTGAGAATCCCATAGTGAAGTTCTTCTTGAAGGAGTCAGCGTTATCGAATACGTTACCCGCATGACGTGCATTTATATACAACATTGATCATTTACGTCATACTAATATATCAGTGAACAACACCTATCAACAATGGAACTTCTTTATATTCCAAGAAAAATACCCATAAATTTGTTTTTATCTATGTTCGGAACACCTAAAAATCCTCACTCACTGATATGAAAATGAGGTTCGCGTCACTGAACAAAAGAAGCCAAAGTACTCACAGGCATTCCTGAAATGAGAAAATAATATTTGAAGAATAACTTCCTTCCCCAACTGAAACATTAATATTCTGAATGCGAGGCCGACATATCAAGTTAGCGACTGAACATTTTTAATTAAACCGCATTAAAACATTTCGAATAAAACCCAAATGAAACATTCCTTGCTGGTATATTTCCATTTGAACAATGTCAAACTAAAGGAAAAAAGATTTCGCATTCAACTAATATTTACCGAGCGAACTTTGGAAGTAATTTGGCATTCTGGATCGCGAATGACGCAAAAAGTGGAAAAGTTTCTCGTATTTCCGCTATTTTTCGAGGAAACGTGAGTTATTCCGCCTTTACGCGATTGATGAAATGTAGCGTCTTGTTTTTCACATGCGAGCATGAATGAGAAATGGATGATCGGTTTTCCTTAGGGAGTGAAAGTTTCAACAAAGGAGAAAATGTCATATATCATCGAAAGGGCATTTTTTTGAAAAAGAAATTCAATAGAGGAACTCACCTATGAAAAGATTTCTTCTCGATTTTTCTGAATAAATGATGAATGCCAAAATCGAAATGTTTTCAAAAAACCAAAACTTTGCCTGAATTAACAAATGACCATTACAACGGTCCATAAGTGATCAAGTCCCTCCCAAAACACTTATATAGAGTAACAACGAAATCATCGCACATGGTGTCATTTAGTTATTTGAGGTGAAGGTCTGAAATACGTTAATAAGGTGCAGTTTCCGAAGAAAAAACAATTGAAATACTATTTATATTCAATCAGAAATGAACACAAATCAAAAACTTCAAACCAAATTTGTATTGAATTTTCCGATGTTTCCGGGTTTATGAGCCGTGTTCTGTAGATTTTCATCCCTGACGTTTTGTCTACTACTGCGGCAGAAATTATCGAAGGCGATGCAGCAACAGTCGAAGTGATCTATTTTGCTGCGATGCGCAAATTGGAGATACCGATTAGAAGTCTTCAGTTAAATCAGGTTGGAGACTGGTTTCCTTACCCTTTCAACATAGTTCGTCAGGGGTGGCGAATATTTCAACACTGAGAGTGGTTGGTTGCGGAATGAAGGTTCTGGCCCTCTGTTCTGGCCCTCTGTACCCCTCCTTCAATGGGGTGTTCGACGAACAAACTGTTAAAATTTCACGGATGTCGGGGGATTTTCACTCAACTGAGTGACGGGGCCTCCTGAATCGTGAAAGGTCAACTATAGCATAATCTACAGGTTACCTAATCTATGAATACTTATGAGTTTCCGCTGAATCGAAGCTCTCTGATTCCTCAGCTGGATAGGCTGCTATACAGTCAACAGCTTCAAAGCTCTGTGGGTGGCTCCATTCCGTAGAGCCGTGAAGTATCTACCAGCATCTCATTTTGCAATCGTTGCAAAATAGAAAGATTAGTTGAAGTGATTTGTCCTCCAGCGCCTGAAGCATACATGATAAAAGGCTTGAACATCGTGATGTATATTAAGACCTTGTTCTCAAAGATGAGCTTCAAATTACGATTTATAAGAGAATAGAACTGAAATATCCCCACTTGGATTTTTCTCTTGATCGTTTCGATGTGGTGTTTATAGGTGAGATCAGGGCCCATCATAAGACCTGAGTACTTGACTAAGGTCTACCATTCGACCCCTCTGCTTGATATCGTCACCCTTGTGTTCTGAAAAACGTTGCGTATTCTCAAATCTATCGCCTGGGTTTAGCCTGAATTCAAATGGATCTTCCAGTCAAGGTACCAGTGTTTGAATCCAATGCATATTTCAGGTACGCGTCTTTCAACTCACGATCCATGGAAGAGACGAGTAGAGCCGTATCAGCGTCGTGGAGGGAAACCTTCACTTGGTCAAACCTGTGGAGGTCGTACACGTAAAGACTGTAGAGTATTGGGGACAGCGCAGCTCCTTGAGGCACTGTAGCTCTGACTTTCCTGATGAGGGATAGCGTTTCTTCAACTCAGACTTGAAATGTTCTGACATTCAGAAAAGACCTGATCCACTGGACTTTGTGTAGAAGGCCTTCGTGCTAGACACGGTCGAACCTTTGAAATGTTGAGGAGGACAAGATGTTTGTTGTTTAACTTAGAGATGGAGTTCTCGACCAGTCCCAGGGGCTGCAGCTCGAAGAAGTGTGCACTCCCGAAAACGAATTTTTCATTGGAAAATATATTTCGGTCTTCAACTTCTTCTGTCAACCTTTGCAGCACAACACGTTCAGGCAGCTTAGAAGTTGAGTTCAGCAGACTCATCGGAAAGTGATTCTGGAAAAACATTGGGTTCTAGCCCTGTTGTGGATTATCGTGACAAAGGCTATTGCATATCATCTTCGGGGAAAGTATCTAAGGACGATTGAGCTATCAATGTTTTTCTATTGTTAATGGAATCAGTTCTCGGGGCCTTCTTGAGTTATATACTCCCTCAGTTCCTCCTCCGAAGCTGGACGGATCACGTCATCATTTTCCCTGAGGATAAACCAAACTTGGCATTCCAGCCGAATATCACTATCAATATCATCGTCAACTTCAACTTGGAACTGACGCTATTTCGTGTCTTCAAAGGCCAATGCTTCCTTAGGGGGAGTAGCAAATGCCGAGCTACCCATGAAGAGGGAAAAAGCAGTCTTTCTCGTTTCGAGCCTGCTGCTAAATCGCCATAGCTCATTTTCCCCAGGTTCGAGCGATTCATTCAATCCACCTTCCTTTTCGATAGTCGGAGATGACATATTCAATCTTGTTGGCTATTCTGCTAGCTGCAGCCTTGTCTCCAGAAAAATAGTCCGCTGATAAAATCGTCTAAGTTGAAAGGGAACTCTTTGTAGCTTCGCAGCGGACACTCTATGCTGGTGGTGGCTGCGCGAAAAGGGTTGTTCACGGAAAGTTCGAAATCTGCCACCGCTGCGTTGAGATTGTTGTCTCACGATCCATGCGTGTCTTTACAAAAGGGCCTGGAAGGTTTTCCAATCCGTGAATGATCTTATGCGATAGTCCTGAGGAGGAGGATCATCACCCAGCATCATGATGATTGGGTTATGAAACGAGTCCAGTTCCGACAGAGTTTCGACTTCACAGGACAAGGAGACGTTCCTAACCAGCGCGATGTCCAGCACGTCAGGTCGGTGTCACCCAGAATAGTACGTGGGCTCACCTGAGACCATCACCCGATACTCATGCCTGTCAGCATGCGCTTGGAGCGCTCGACCGTTCGCATTGGTGGCTCTGGTCCACTGTTGGCGCTTAGCGTTAAAATCGCCAGCAGCAATTGTAGAAGTAGTTGTCGATATCAGCAGTTCATTCAGTGATTCACGCAAATTGAAGACGTAAGACAGACAGAGACAGAACTTACTTATACTGAGACTAGATATCAGACGGCCGACTGCTATTGTACCTGATGAGTCCATCGCCGACTGAATGGCAACGTGTAGAATGATTACGTTTCCACACAGTATAAGCATTGAGACAGTCTGCTGAAAATCATGACATAAAATATTATCGCCACTGCAGAAACAGAACCTAGAATTTTTATCAAAAGCACCAAAATATCAAAGGATCGTCATGAATCGACACGTTTATTGATACTTTCAATTTAATTGTTATAGAAACCCTGATGCGATTCTGCCGAATGGGATATCTCTAGAGTGATTGCTATTGAAGCGTGAGTTCGAGGTGCATCTGGATAATATAGACAGTTGCTGATCGGAAGCAGTTCAATAAAAGACTTTCCTCTATTATCCTCTCAAATAATATAACCAGAGATACGCATTCAGAGTAGACTGGTTAGAATGTGACTATTCTGAATTCCGATAGCTTTGTGAAACTAGATGTTTTGAGACTCAGGAGGGAAATCAAAAGTAATGATATTGTGAGGAAAAAATAGCTAGTAGTAAACAACGTTGTAGTTTATAAATTTGAAATGAGTACAAAAATTTCATATATGTGAAATAAATAAATTGATGGATGTAGCCGTCACTACGTGGTAGGAGATCATAATGAAAAGAGAAATGAAAATTTGTATGTTTTTTACCACTTTTATTTGTAACTAACGTTACTGCAGTTTCGTCCT
>WOGL01001573.1:0-11131 GCA_015342145.1 Leptinotarsa rubiginosa | reverse complement strand
TCGAGATGGAGTAGTAGAAAGCCAAAAACTTTCTTTCCCAAAAATTAATCACTCCTAAAAATATTACCTCTTCAATTCTTTCAGATATATTCCGAATTTTTTATTCCAAATTGACCAATTTTTAATGTCGTCATCAGGCTCGAGGGTTTGTACTAAGACGTCATTTTGACTTCACCAAACGTAAATTTTTTTTTTTACTTTTCTTGAATTGGGGGCTGGAATTCTCACAGACGAGTAGCTACTTCTGACACCATGTTATAAATAAGCCTTCTGAAACATTAATAAAAGGGAACAAACTTTATTATCTTTTAGTTCTTCAAATAGTTTTTGTACCTTCTAGTTGTACCTCTATTCTTCTTATCTGCTGTCATGACAACCACCTGGCTTACTATTTATAATACAGGGTAAAAACTAGTACGATCAGCAACTAAATTTAACACAAAACGTGCTATTCAAAAGGCACATTTTGAACATCAGGAACGAAAATAACGAACGAACGTTATAACGAAAAAAAAAAGAACTTCAATTATGTTTTGACCCATTTGTAGAAGACAGTCTTACCAAAATTTCATGGTTCGTGAAACTTCTTAAGCGGATTGCAGCGGATTGGCAAAACTTGGCCAGATATAAAGGACTGAAAATGGTGGAAATTTCAAATATTTTATTAGTTAAACTATAAAACAACGATAAAAATTTGCAGGAAAGCCCGAAAAAACCTGCAGCACCACATCATCTGAAGATCTTGATCTGCCAATGGCCTCTCTCTCATAAAACAAAATGTAGAAATATTATTTATTTCGCATTTGGCATTTCGAAATTTGGCATGAACATATTTTAAAGTACTTCAGTACTTGAAAAAAACCCGCAAAAAATTATATTCATATGTAAATTGTATATTTATATCAGTGATTTTTTTCGTAATCTAAATTTTATCATCTTCAAAGCAATAACTTTCACCACTCAAAAAAGTATGTTATTTTTGGAACGTGTTTTTTTGAACACATTTTTTGATGCATAACCAACATTTTCTTCAAGCTGACAAAAACAACAATTTCAAAAAAGACTGTCCTAGCTCAATCAGGAACCGAGATTTTTTTTTCAAAAATCTACTATCCCTTTATTTATGAACTTAACGGAAAACTTACATTATGTTCAAACTCTACTGATTAATGATTTTCTCAAGGCTATAGTGACATAAGTATCATTAATTTTTTAAGTAATAAAAAGGTGCCAGCAGAGTTTGAGTGTAATATAAGTAAAGCGTAAGCGAAAGTTGAATCATTTATTTGAATATGGAAAATAATATTACACCCGAATCGTGCTTTAGGCGCGGGCGATTTTACTGGTAATTAGGTGCCCTAAGAATTTGTAATAAAGAATAGGTGCCTTTCTATACTAACGTAGATAAAGTACATTGGAAGCTGCGTGAAATGTTTCGAAAAGACATTTAGAAAATTGTAATAGTGCAGATATTTTATTAATTCCGAACCGTGCTCTGGGCCGGTCGAAACCGCCGGTTACCACTGGTAATTTTGATTTGTAACCAAAAATATGTTCTTAATTTCAATGTTTTTAGTATACAGGGAGGTCTCTGCAAAGTTGAAAAAAATTAAATTGAGTCGGTGGTGAAGCTTTTTCCTTCGAGTTTTTGAAAGAACCTCTATGCATGACAGTACGCCAATGAGGATGATAGTGTTTCATGTAAGTGAAATTTAATCGTAACTATTTCATATAGTATATTATGTAGCGTTGCTATGCATGAAATCTGTTTCAATTTCATAAAGAATATTATGGAATTGTACATCAGTACAAACTAATTGGGAAAAAGTGATTTTTGTATAATTCAATATTCATATGAAAGTAATTGTTTCTAAATTACGTTTTCTTTCGTGTAAGTAATTGTTCATATGAAAGTAGTTGTTTCGGTTTATTTTTTTTTCTGTTTCCACCTGAAATTAACTTCTATTCATGATCTACGTATCTTTGTAAAGCGTTTATTTTGAACTTGATTGCTTCCTTTCTTTCTTCGGAAGTTTCCTATGTATTTTGCTTGAAGATTGACAGGTAGAAATCCAAAATGCTTTTTTCTATAATGACAGGATTATAGCATTTCTGTCAAAATTATTTTCCAAAAGTAATAATGCTATATACGATGATGAAACTATCATTTGTCTACAATGTGTGCGATTTCAAACGGCAACACCCTGTTATTTTGGAACCCATGAGCTAATTTTGAAAAATGACAACTTCAAATTATGGTACTCGACGAGCTCTAACCAAAAACGTGGACAGATATGAATTATTCTCATTTTCATGGCTTTCTATGACCGGTAAAATGGGTCGAAATTTCGAGAAGGATCATTAGGCATTTTTTTATCGGAAAAGTGGATACCCCATTCGATTTGGGCATATTTTGAACATTTGAATTCCAAGTTTCAGTCTAGTATCTCATACAGGTTGTTAGTTATATGATGACAAATTTCCAAATCCATGATTTTTTTACTGACCCTCTATGAAAGTCTATAAAATTTACAGAAAAGATGAAGCAACCACTCAATGGAATAATACTTCTTATGCTCAGCTACGAAGTTACATAGGTTGTAATTGTTTCATGGAGTTGTCTCTAGTTTAATTAAAATCAACAAATCAAAAGTTGAAAGCATTTTTTAATTTTAGAAAAATTATCATCAACAGAAATAAATTAAATGATAAATAGAAAAGTTTTTTCAGATATTGGAGTTGTCAATATATCTCCCTTCAAGCTCTATAAATTTTTCATATTGTCGTCTCAAATTCTGGCTTCCTCAATTGTCCTGGTGTTATTTCATACACTTTTGCCTCATCCTCTCCTTCAATTCGTTCAAATTTCGTGGTATATTTCTATTAACACTTCCTTTCAAATATCCCCAGAGAAAAAACTAATGGAGTCAGGTCTGGTGATCTAGGGGGCCAACAAATAAAAGGGCTGTTCCTTCCAATCTATCTTCCTTGAAATTTTTCGTCAAGGTATTGCCGCACAGCAATCACATTGTGAATGGAGACACCGTCTAGCTGAAATATAACATTTCTATGTTCTTCAATGCTTAGTTCTTCCATGAAATACAAGAATTTAGTTATCAAAAAATTATACAGTCCTCCACCGTTTAGTGTGTTTTCAAAAAACACTGCACCTATTATACGGTTTTTGAATATTCCTACCCAGACATTGATTTTGTTTCGGTACATGTGTTTCATTTACTGGTTTCATTTACTCTGTCACCGGGTTGAGACAAATGTTTGAAAAAAATATATATTTATATAAAAAATCAAACGACATGGATAAATAATATTCAACTTTTGATTTTTGGTTGAACTAGGGACATCTCTATCTGTACTTGTTACGATCATAAAACTTTGTATTTGAATATTCCATGTGTTTCTCATTTCAATGACTACTTCACCTTTCCTTTGAAGTGTACAGTTTGTTATACAGGGTCAATCAAGAAATCATGAATTTGGGAATTTGTCAGCATATAACTAACGCACTGTATGAGATATTGGGCTGAAGACACTTGGTATATAGTGGTTTGAAAGATGCCCGAATCTAATGGGTTATCCACTTTTCCGGCAAAAAAATGCCCTTCTTGAAATTTCGACCCATTGAGCAGGTCATAGTAGGCCTTGAAAATTAATGGATTAAACGACTTACCTTAAGGAGGTTCAATCCAAATTATATGAACATGTTTGTTCTCCAATATATAACACACTGTAGTATATTCTCGTCCCACGATCGTGTCACAACATTTTAAAGATAAGTTTTTTCCTCCAGTACATGTCTCACCCGCCCGTTTCTTGCCTACTCTGCCTCGCTTGACTCATTATTCGTAGAAAAAAGATCGCAAATTGGATTGTGGGAGACCTACAAATCATTCCTAGGGTGGGAAGTTATATATTGGAGAACAAACATGTTCATATAATTTGGATTGAACCTCCTTAAGGTAAGTCGTTTAATCCATTAATTATATTTCACATGTTTGTTCTCCAATATATAACACACTGTAGCTGTTGAAAGTATCTAGCGATCTTTTAGAAAGTGTTTACCCAGTAATTTCAGACACAATTTTATATTTGCAAAATATTTATTTCCAATATATAACAGTAATGGGTGAATAACAATCTTACTCTAAAAAATATGACAGAATGGATTCTCCTATATATACTTATTCTTATTTTACTAAAGAAATTATATCATTAGCAAAATTCGATTTAACACTTCTATTATAGAATTTGTTAAATATTTTCGATTTTTCTGACCAACCCGCAGTTTTTCTAATTGTCTCTACGTCTGTACCAACACGGACAGCTGCAGAAGTTGCGGCATGTCGAGTTGAATGGCTTTTG
Source organism: Leptinotarsa rubiginosa (assembly GCA_015342145.1). Lineage (NCBI taxonomy): Eukaryota > Metazoa > Arthropoda > Insecta > Coleoptera > Chrysomelidae > Leptinotarsa > Leptinotarsa rubiginosa. The sequence continues at coordinate 6,751 of WOGL01001573.1, read as the reverse complement.
AAAATATTGATATCAATGCCACTTTTCTCTAGAACACTTTTAATCCACCTACTTACGGTTTGTGATGAAGCATTGTGATAAGGTCTCTTATGTGTTAGAAAAAGCATTTCATTTTCTTCACTGGTTCTAAACGGTTTGGTTATTTGTAAATAATGTAATAGGGTGGATGCCACACAAAGTTCAGGTTTTTCGTTAAAAAATGGAAAAATTATGAGAGGTTGTTCCCTATTTGGTGCACTAGTTTTCAAGACACTGGATACCAGAATTTCAATTTTTTCGTTTTCATAAAGATGTATGTCTGATATTTTGATTTTTGTTAGAGTCTGAACTCTTGCAGCTGAAGTTAATGCCATAAGCATGCTGAGCTTCAGAGAAACGTCTACTAGGGTTAATTGTGGTAAGGGGTATAATTTCTCAAGATATAACAAAACTTGACTGGGATCCCAAGTATAAGAGTATTTAGGAAAAACTGGCTTGATTTTGAAGACCCCTTTCAAAAATCTTCGTATAATTTTTCCATCTGTTTCCGAAAAAAAGAAAAGAAGAGATAGAGCTGAGCGATGAGTATTCAACGTTGGGTAGGATGCTCCTTTATTGAGTTCATTTTGTAAAAATTCCAAAACGTGCCCAACAGATGGTTTGAATTTATCAATTTCTAAAGAATTTGTAAATTGCCACCATTTTGAAAATGATGAGTTGTATTGTTTTTGAGTGTTTTTACTAAGTGAGGATATCATTGTAGAAATGCTCGGTTCAGGAACATTTTTCAATGCGAACGACCTCCGTATAATTTCCCTGCAGCCAGGGTAAGGCTCTTGTGCATAGGATGTGGTTTCCTGAAAGGAGACACAAGAAGTGACTTTTCAGGTCCAAAATATAAAATATCTGAAACAAGCAAGTTTTGGAAAAGCGGGTACCATGGTTGTGAAGGCCAGAATGGGACCACCATGATTACTTCAGCTTTTTCCAAAACTATTTTGCTCAAAACACGTGATATCAGAGGAAATGGTGGGAATGCATAGCCGCAGGTGTTCGACCATGAGATTGTAAAAGCATCTACCGCTATTGATTCAGGGTCTTTGTGCCATGATATAAAGGTTTTACATTTTTTATTAATATATGATGCAAATAAGTCAATTTTGGGTTCACCAAAACTTTTTCTGATTATTTCATAAATCCGACTATTCAAGGAATACTCAGTATCTGTTACTAAAAGTCTTGAAGCTTTGTCTGCTAGGAAATTTTCTCTTGTATTAATGTATGAGGCAAAAACCACAATTTTCTGTTTTTCGCACCATTCCCAAATTTTAAAAGTTATGGAATTCAAATATTTGTATTTAACTCCCCCCATTCTGTTGATCAGTGAAATTGCTGTGGTGTTGTCGATACGAAGTAAAATACGACAATGTGTTTTATCTTTGGCAAAACATTTTAGTCCATAATAAGCGGCAAGCAATTCGAGGTAGTTAATATGCATTTCTTTTTCTTTTATGTTCCAGAAACCATTTGCGGTTTCCGCATTTGAGATTGCGCCCCACCCCGTTAGCGATGCATCTGAGTAAATTTCTAGTGCATAACCAGAGATTTTGAAATGGTGCACCTCAGACTGCTTCAGTTGTGAAATCCACCATTCAATTTCTGGTTGTAAAGATGTGTGTAACAACATTTGAGAAGAATAATCGCCTCCCGTGTTCTTCAGAGCTAGATATTTTTGCCTTTCTAAACTTCTTGTATGCATTAACCCATATGTGACCGCTGGGCAGACCGATATGAGTTTGCCTATCAAGTGCGCCAACTCACGAATCTGACACATTGTCCTATTTCTATAATGACAGAGTGTTTTTATTAATTTGAGTTTTTTATCCATCGGTAAAGAGATGGACATATCAAATGAGTTGAAAATAAAACCCAAAAACTGGCACTCCCTGGATGGTGTCAAACAACTTTTTTCAAAATTTATTACAAATCCCAATTTTTCTAAAAGATTTTTTGTAAATTTTGTATTACTTAGGCATTCTTCATATGATTTTCCCAAAATGAGTAAATCGTCAAGATAAATGATTGATATTATTTTGTTCAACCTTAATGTCTGAATCATAGGTTTCAAAATTTTTGTGAATAAATAAGGTGCTATATTTAAGCCAAAACATAAACAGCAAAATTCGTACATCTCTTTGTTGAATATGAATCGTAGATATTTTCGATGTGTTTCCGATATCGGGATTGAAAAATAAGCATCTTGTAAATCTATAGTTGTCATAAAGTAATTTGTATGAAGCAAATTTTGAACTACTCTGTGATCTTCTAATTTGAAGTGCGGTGGTGAAATGAATTTATTCAGATTTTTGAGGTTTAAAATAAATCTAAAGGAGCCATTAGGTTTTTTCCTCAAAAAAAAAGTTGAAATAAATTGACCTTTTTTCCATTTACATATTCTGATAGCGCCTTTTTGTAAAAGTTTCTTTACTTCACTAATTATCAGTTTTTGTTCATCTTTTGGTAAAATACGTTTATATGGAACACATTTTTGTGTAGGTATGTTCAAGAATGGGATTTTATAACCTTGAATACAATTCAAAATGAAATTGCTATTCGTTATTGTTCTCCATTGTTCATGAAAGAATTTTAGGCGCCCCGCAATTTGTCCTACCTGGAGGTTTATTCCTTTCGATGTCGATGGGTTTTCTCCTTCCTTATTCCAGGTTTGTGGTGTGTAGTGTGGCTGTACTCTCTCAGTCTTTTCCTTTGTTTGAAGTTCTGGCGCCTGGAGTTTAAAGTATTTTGAGAAAATACCTTAGGCTTGGAAATTTTTATTTCTCTGCTCGTTTTTTCGATTTCCTTTGCCGATTTCACAAACATGTGAAATATAATGGAAATGATGAACAGTTTGGTAGAGGCATCTAGTCGCATACTTATCAACTTTACATCCCAATGATAGCGGGTAGGAATGACCACATACAGGGTGATTCTGCTACAATACAGGAATTAAGTGCACTAAGGATACCATTGTGAATATATAAAACTACTTTCAATTTTCAATTATGGACCGTATTCTGGATGATTCTCTAAGGTGTCTCACCCCTATAACTTTTTTATCATTGGCGAAAAAAAACCTAATTCAGTGGTTGTGTATTATGGTTCAATTTACATTTTTTGGCATATTTACTTGCTTTGTCGTACTTCCGGTTTGACCGGAAATGACGCCAATTTTAGATTTTTAAATGGTATATCCTATATAGTTTCACTTATTTCCATCAAAAATCATATTCTAATTCCAGCAATACTTCACTTGTCAATATTTGATAAATAAAATTATTTTTAGTCCAATTTTTATTTTTTGATCTAGACTGCCGTGAATCGTCTAAATCGCTTCATTCTTGATCAAGTAACATGGGAAAACTACGACTTTGAAGCTTATGACTTCACAGTTGTGTCAAGAATTATTTCACAGTCGCAAATGTGAATTTTTCCAGTCAACTTGATTTTTTTAAATGAAAAGGCTTGTCGGATTTTTGTGAAAGATCATTTTCTTAGGAATAATTTGGTGCCACACACTTTCACTTTATTTTCGTTATTTTTCTGGATAATTGCAAGAAACGATCATACCTAATAACAAATAATAGGTATTCCGTAAACTTATGCACTAAGTCCTGTTATTCTAGTAATCCGTGACAAACAATTGAAGCAGTTTGAAGGACTACCTAAACAAATAGGCTAATGAATATGATGTCACTTTTAAAATTCATTTGTTGTATAGTTTATAATTAGCTATGGCAAATTAAACTAGAAAGGGGAAAACTGACATGTTGCTAATTTACGGAAAAACAAAAAAGAATGCAACTATTGCAGCTCGAATTTATGCTCAGAGGTTCCCTAATCGTCGCCATCCCACTCGGCATTATTTTCCAAAACTGGAAAGAAAAATGTGAAATGAACCAGAGGAAAATGCCAATAACTTCCTTGTCAGTGAAGAAAAAGAAGTAGATGTGTTGGCCTATGTTGAATTCACCATTTACCAAATTGTTTCTGAGTGTGATATATGTTAATCGTCCGTTTGGAGAATTCTTCACAAATATAGTTATCGATCATTCAAGTCTCAAACAAATTTACATCTGATGCAAGAAGGAAATTTTCAAGTGCGATTTGGTTTCAATTGCTGCATGGGTATAATCGATGGAAAACTTTTGGGGCCAATAACTTTCGACGGACATATGACTGCGGAAATTAATGATTTCATTGAAAATTTGCCTCTGGCTAACCAAGTTGATATCTATTTTCAACAAGATGAAGCGCCACCTCACAATTCTCAAGTCGTAAGAAAACATCTGAATGACACCTTTCCAGAAAAGTGAATTGGGACTTTTAAGTTGTCATATTTTTACATAAATGTATTATTTCTTTTTCATATTCTAGATCACCAGATCTTACTCCGCTAGATTTTGTTCTATGTGGAACAATTAAAAATCAGATTTACAATACAACATCAGCTACTCGTGAAGAACTAGAGCATTAAGTGAAGGTGGCATTCCAGAACATCACTGAGGAACAGCTAATCAATGTGATGCGCGCAACAATTGAAAAAGTTGACCTTTGTCGTGATCAAGGAGGAGGCCATTTTGATAATTCATAACCTTAATGGACTAATTTGTGACTTCCTTGTGAATATTCAGAAAAATTAAGAAAATAAAGTGAAAGTGTGTGGCATCAAATTATTCGCAAGAAATTGATCTTTCACAAAAAGCCAACGAGCCACCCCCTTCCAATTGGAAAAATCAAGTTATCTGGAAAAATTCATATTTGCGACCGTGAAATAATTCTGAAAACGACTGTGAAGTCATAAGCCTCAAAGTTGTAGGTTTCCCATGTTACTTGATCAATAATGAAGCGATTTAACTATCCATGGCATTCTAGATCAAAAAATATAAACTGGAATAAAAATGATTTTATTGTGTGACGTATTGTTGGATTAAAAATGTCATTCTCGAACGAAAATGAGTAAAAATATATAGAATGTCCCATTTAAAAGTCGAAATGGGGTCATTTTCGGTCAAAACGGAAGTACGACAAAGCAAGTAAATATGTCAAAAAATGTAAATTGAACTATAATACACAACCCCCCAAATTTCGTTTTTCTATCTCCCATAATAAAAAAGTTAAAGGGGTGAGCCACCTTAGAGAATCACCCGGTATAAACGACAAGGCGATTGTTTTATAAATATTTTCAAATCCTTTTTGAATTCGAATGTTAACGTTTCGTTTTGCAGTGTTTCGGAAAGGAGATTAAATACTTTTGGTGCTAAACATTGACAGCATTTTTGGCCTATTGATTTCTTAGTACAGGTATGAGAAGGTTTAGGTTTGATCTTATTGAAGAACTGGTCTTATTGTAGCGATTTGGTTGAAGAATATTTGTCTGATATCAAAAATCTCAGACTTCTGCATAGAGAGCATCACTCGCGTATATGCTGTTTTTGAAAAGTATGATTCTTAGAAATCGTTTTTGCGTTACCTCCAGTGCCTTAAAAACCCCTCCTCATCCGATTATTCCATATTTTATGTGTCATATAGAATATATCGTAGTTTTTTCTACCAAGTAATCTATATGTAAGTTCCCCTTGAAGTGCTTATCAACCAAGATATCAACCAAGTTTTATTTGCTGACATAATGCTGACGTTATTAAGTGCGGTGAATAAAGGCTGATTTATAGATAACGTAACGCAACCGTACCGCTAACGCCCACCGTACCGTAAAAACATAAAGGTTCGGATTAACATGCTTTCATTTATAAATGCCATTCCGTAAACGCAACGACGTATCCGTAACGTAAGAGATGGTCATGTTTCATCTCTTGCGGAACTATTTCTTACGGACAACCAATCAGAGCACGAAATTTCTGTTTTCAACAGTTGACAGTTTGCGTCATGTACATATCAGATGTCAGTTTTCGATTTTGTGGTTAGTTTGTTTAATATTTTCTGGTTTTATACTCATTCTTGTATATTTAAAAAATTGTTCTGGATCATTTTTCAATGGCAAAAATGTGGTTGTGTAGATTTCCTTTTTTTTATCAGCGCACATGCCAATAATAATAAACAGGTGGATAATAAAAGATAATTATTATCGACAATCATTTTGAAACTTTCGAAACAGATCTCTTTGCATTTGACCGATCGTGCAATTTCTATTATTTTTCAATTCATTACCATGAGTGAAGGATAGAAACATATCCAACCGTACTGGTTTTGTGAATAGAAAACCAACACAACATGATTTGACAGAATGAATTCGATATGCGCATGCGGATGCTACAGTTTTGCGTTGCGGTGCGTCATCTATGAAACGAATATTTGTGTTTTTACGTTAATGATTACGTTACGGTACGTCTTATGTTGCGTTACTTAAACTATAAATCCAACTATAGACTGTATGGAATCATTCAATCCAGAGCGGTCAGGATATTGATTCTGCTATTGTTTTGCCCATGAAGAGTATTCAACAAGAACCCCAAGAATTCAGAACAATCCTCTAGTTGTCCTAACTAGGAAATCGGTTGGAGGGAAAGATGATACATTCTTACGAAACTGCAGCTGCATGAACAGGTGTTTGAACTTGGTGAATAAGTAGGAAACATTCTCGTTCTCGTTCATCATTGAAATCTCGTTTTTGAAACTTTTCAACAACACTTTTAAAATGTTATTCCTGTAGCAAGTGTTTCCTAAATTATCTAATCCAATTTTCTCCTCAAAATTT
>WOGL01001572.1:0-11135 GCA_015342145.1 Leptinotarsa rubiginosa | reverse complement strand
GCCCTTTTTTCCAAATAAATTCAATCTCCAGCAATTCAAATCCAATGTAAATCGCTACATTAGCACAAGCACCACTGTTATAGGGCCCCTTAAGGATTTTTCTATAGTACTTGTGTTTCGTCCTTAAAAGAGAGCAGTTCTCATTATTTTTTTCACTGTTTCATCTACTTATATTTTATAGAGTGCTTTTCTGGGATGACTCAGCTCAAAAGATGTAATAAAAATATTCATCTCAAGAAATGCAGCAGCGAAAACGGTATAAAAATTAAGTTGTACTAAGGCGCAAACCAAATTTTTCAAGAATAAAAATAATTATACGCAGTCATTATACACCAGAAATTATTCAACATTAGAAAGCATGTAAACAAATATTCACAGCAGTCAGATTTACATAATCATAACACCAGAACCGAAACTAACCTTTTCTATTCTTTAAAAAGAAACTTGCAGGACAGACAAAAAGATCTTTTAAAATAAGAGATAAGGAACACTTAGCACACTTAAAATATGGAAGACCTGAAAAATCAGCAGTCGTCCTTTGTATTTTGCAACAAAACCATTCCATTGACTTCAATCCATTAAGATTAGTTAGACAAGTTAACAACAACAGACATCTAGATGCCTATGAGAGTGTAGAAATAAGTAAACATAATGATATTATGAATAACGATGGTGGACCAATACCTAATGGTATACTATATAGCTTGTTAAAATAATATTTAATTAGTAGATTTACCTGATTATTACATAAGGACACATTGTAAAATTAATTTAAGACTAGTAGGTAGGTAAGGCAATATTGTGAAATTAATTTAAGACACTCAAGACACAGGTACCTAGAGAGGTACCTATGGTATAAATAAGAATAAATTTGTAAATAGGATTAGTTTGATCTTCCTCTTGAAGATGATCACTTGGTGATCAAAACATGAGTCAAGGTGTTGAAAAAACAAGGTGTTGGGAAAAAACTCCAGTAATATTCATTACTACACCAAAGGTTCCAAACAGTGCATCACATCTACTGAACCAAGTTTTAATCATCAACATCAAAACGATACATTTGCAATATAAACAATAACGTAAAGCACTTAATCAACAACCATTTCCAAAGAATCGTTAAAAACAAGATCTATCAAATGAGGTGAACATTGATTTCTTCAACAAAAAAATTATTGCTGAAAGGGAAAAACAACCACAATTATATGTGCGATCAGCCCTGCTGGCATTTATTTACCACCATTATTTATTTACGCTCGTAAAAATGGTCTATCAGCAGCACTCTATTGTTGCAGCCAAAGAAAATCTGGTGCAACTACTTATTGACAACCATTCTACATATTGTACGCTGGAAGTCTACCCTTCCTCTAAAACTTCTCATAATACGGAGTGCAGCAACTATTTAAGTCATGTAGGTGAAAAGATCAGTACCAATGATATAGCCAAGATATTTAACATAGTCTAAAGAGGAAGATTCTGCTCCTGCTGTAGCATTTTCTTCTGTACAAGCTGCTGATACCCTTCCCTTAATACCTGATTCCCTTAATGAAGCTGATTAGAATATTTTCATTAAGCTCTCAGGAACGTGTCGGGTAAGAACATGAAAAATTATAAAGATATAAATAAAAGTAAACGTTCACGAATAGATCACCTTCTGGTAACATCAAATCAGATGGTAAAAAGAGCAGAGCTTTATACTTGAGATATGAGGAGGAAGTGTTTCTGTTACATACAACTCACCTGGACAATTTCAGGAATGGATCGTAGAAAATGCTCGAGAGAGTTGAACCCAAACTTCTGGTAAGGAATAGGTTCACCAATAGTGTCCCTATAATCTCTGTTCAACTGCTGCATTGTCAGCGATAAGGGTGTAGAAGTCAAGAGACTTGTTATATATTTCTTAATGTTATCCATAACCTGAAAAATATTAAAATATAAATTTCATATTTATATCGTAGATCATAACTTACTAATAAATGGCAAAAGTACTGAAATCACATACAGATAGTAGACACTATTTAAGTAATTACAATCACAATTTCATTGTCTATTGAACTATAAAACCAATAAGAAATTTCAAATAATCATTTTTCATTTACCGCATCCTACATTGTCTCTGCTATTAAAAACAAAACCAGAGAACATATGAGTGCTTTGTGAACAAAACCGCCAGCGACATGGTTGCCAGTTGATATTGTATTTTCTTACTAAAATTCAGATAAGTTAGTACTAAATTCAGTGATTTCGCATACGTGTAAACAGGTGAACTTTTCAGATGATTGCGTAAACTTGCAGAACTAAAACCACAGTATTTCGTAAAATCTAAATTTTATTCGTAAACGATTTTTGGCCTAGACCTGATAAGCAAGTTAATGGAGTTTTGTGATATAAGCTGTTAAAATGTATTTTAAAACGGTGAACACTAGTAAAATAATCAGAACAATCGAATTATAACTATTTGTTAAATTGAGCTGCGACGTAAAAACGTAACATTTCTGCAAAATAATAAAGAATTTAACATTTCATTTAGAAATACAAGGTATGATTCAGTTAGAATGAAGCACAATTGAGAAAGCGATAAGTGATATATCACTTGTTTCGCTTTCAAAAACAAAAACGGAAAATGAACATTTAATATCATTTGAGTTCTAGTACAAATAAGATGAAATAAAGTAAAATGTATCAGAATATAAATAAGTCGTAATCAATAATATCTAGCATATGCACATTATATTATCATTCGAATATTATTTGGTGCTCTTAAAATATGTAAAGTCTTATTATGAAAATTAATACAGTGTTTTTTATTTATTTTTTTGCATTTCGAAGTTTAGAATACTTGAAAATATCAAATCCCATTTAAGGGCGCCAGTATAGACCGTACTCTGCCCCCTTCACTTGCGCACCCTTAGAAATTCGCTCCCTTCACTTGGGTCCCCTTATAGCTTCGCCCCTGGTCCCCTTCACTCTGCCCCTTTGGAACTTCGCCCCTTCACTTTTGGTCCCCTGAGGACTTTGCCCCTTCTCTAGGACCCTCTTATGGCTTCTCCCCTGGGACCCTTGTCAGCGCACCAGTCACGTGGTCCCAGTGGCTACCGGCGGCTTAAAATTTCATGGAGAAATTTAAATAAAAAATATCTGTATGGGAAACGAACACAGGTCGTCGGCGTGTTAGGCTTGGTCGTTAGCCTCGACACCAACGTGAGACATTGTGAGTAATTGTGAACTGATGATAGTGATGGGGTCAACGATTGTTATCAGCGATTCTGTGTCAAAATAAGACCTCTCTTGGTCCATACTCGAGAAAAAACAATGGATGCCTGTCATATGCCATTTATGGTCTCTCGACGCGCGTTTTGCTAACCAAGTAAGCATCATCAGAAGATGAGTAAATTCCATACTCGAGAAAAAACAGTAGATGTCTGTCATTTGTCATTATAATCTCACGACGCGTATTTTGCTTACCACGTAAGCATCATTGGGAGATGCGTAAATTCCATACTCGAGAAAAAACAATGTACGACTGTCATTTGTCATTTATAGTCTCTTAACGCACGTTTTGCTAACCAAATAAGCATTATCAGGAGACAGGTAAGTTCCATGCTTTGTCGTATGGAGGTTCATTTTGCGAATTTTCGGACATCCGAACGGAACCTTTTGGAACATTCAACCTAATTTATGATACAGAGTGATGTCGGTCAGTCAATCAGAATGGAGGGAACAAATATCGGTTGGATGGTTATGTTAGATGAAATTAAACACGGGAATGAGGGTTGAATAACAATAATAATAATGATAAAACATAAAAACAGTGAGGGTGACATCATCGACGTTGGAGCTGGGGGAAAATTTGTGATGATTTGTGAAAATGAATACGTTGTAACAAACAAAAAACAAATATGGCGCAAAATGTCAGAAGGACACTAAGCCGCATCTTCGTTAATAATAGTCGGATCGTAACGTGCAGCACGTCAAATGAAGGGGAAATAAATGCAGAATCTATCGACAAAGAAAAGACAAAGGTGATGCCAAAAGGGCCCTAAGTTGTATCTTCGTTATTAATAGTTAGATTGACGGGTGTAGCACAACAAATGAAAGGAGAAGGAATGCAAAATTTATCGACAAAGAAGAAACAAAGCTTGCGCCATAAGGGCACTAAGTCGTTACTTCGTTAATTATAGTCACACCTTCGCGTGCAGCACATCGAATGAAATAAAAAACGAAATGAGTAGGGGTGATGAATCCATGAAGGGAACTCAAAGATGACGACCAAAAGGGCACTAAGCCGTATCTTTATTAATCAAATAAAAGGGAGAGGGATACCGGTGTGGTTTTCGAATAGGTTCACGAATTGGTTATAGAATTGATCCTCGAATTGATTCTCAGAAGGATTTCGAAATTTGTATGAGTAGAATATGTAAAGTTGTAGAGATGTTAATGAAAATTTGATCGTCCACTTTAGACATATTTTTACGTTCCATGCAAAAATAAACACATCCGGTTATGGAAAAATATTTGTATACTAAAATAAATGATGTATTTGGATTCCTTATGCTGAGAAGTTTCGAATTCGTCAAAAACAGGTCGCTTCCAGTTTTTACTTCCGGTCGTTCGGCTTCAATGATTTTGACATCAATATGGATTCGTTTCGATGTCAAGAAACATAATTAATCATTTTCTGAAGCCAAAAGGGCCTCATAACCTAATTTAGTTATACTAGCTGCAACAGGCCGATGTGGGTACCTACTCATTCCAAATGATTTCATGTGTAGATTATGAAAAATATAATATCGAGCTCCTAATGTGAAAAAGCATAGGAAGAATTGCGAATTCAAAAAAAAAAACATTGGAAAAACTTTAAATTTACAGTTGTTGGGTTTTGAATAACTCTGAATGAAATTCAATAACAGCAGTCTGAATCATAATACGAACAAAGTGGCCCAGAAGGGCGCTAAGTCGGTTCAAGTTGTGGGCTATGTCCTCCATTTGAGTGTAGGACTTTAATTTGGTATGAGGTCTAGATTTGGGCCTGAGTAATGACTTGTAATTTAGGCAAGTTTCCAAGATATGCATCATCGATTTGAATGAAAGTAATTATGGTTGGAAACAGAGTAATTTAAGAAGTTATGTGAGTCTAATATGTGCTGTCATTACCAATGCGTTGATGTTTTGGGATCTTCACATTGAAAAAGTTTTTCTATTTCGGTCTAAATGAAGGACACATTTCATGGGATTGTTCGCGTGTGTGAGAGTGAGAGACGAATGTCACGACATGTGTGTATGAGTGAGATGGTGGCAATGTTGAAAGTATATAAAAAAGGCGGCGTTTCATATGATGAAGCGGTCATTTATGTCACGAAAATCGCATAAAAATATCTCAAAAATATAATGCGCTGAACCGCGTCCAAGTTAACAAAACGTATGTCTGATGTGAATTTGGTAATATTAATACATTATCATAACACGTTTATGGTTGATTCATCAACTTGAAGATTATCACTTCATGTCATTACATTTGGAAACTGTGTTTCAGATTGAAGAAATAACCGCCCACACATGTTGGAAATTTTGTTTAGTCGCGATGAGACGCACATGTCGTGAAAATCGCGTTGAAAATTTCATAAAAATATAAGCGCATAAACAAAGTTATTTTCAAAATGCGCCTTTAAAAACAAAAATAACGCGTGATAGAAAGGCAGTGAACCGTAGGGAAATTATGATATCATGAAAAAGATAGAAACCAGAATCGAAATTTCCTTAGAATTAGGGAAAAATGAAATCCCATGAAACATTTGAAATGTAATTGAGGGAAAATCAAAAGGGATTATATCAGATTCAGATAATTTATTCATCATTAAAGTTTTTTTACGCAACGGTAGTCACGATTGACTAGTCAAAAAATATTAAAACTCTAATAAACATTATAAGAACTCACAAGATAATATAAAAAGTCATCAGATTACCCACTGGCATCTATCTAACACTCCTAACTATTAGCATCAAACAGTGAGGCACACCTTTATTGTATAAAACATATTTTCATTTAGATAAATGAACAATGTTGTTTTGAAGATATAAAATTTTTTATCTCACCAAATACCTATTGAACGGTTATAACATAGAATTCGTGGTATTTTGGAGAATTCTGTCCTACACTAAGCCTAGAGAATGGTAAGCGAATGACATTTTATTGCGTGTTTGGTGTTCTGGGAAGCATTTTTCAAAAAACCCATATGATTTGCATTGTAACGTGTCACGAAAAAATTATGTAAAATTGTCACGAAAATCGTTCCAAAAATACAAAAAAAAAATATAGCGCTATGAGACGTTCATTTCTGTCGCGGAAATCGTCCCAAAAGTTTCACAAAGAGTGACTTAAGACTGAGGAATTTACTGGATGTATCAAAGCGGGTAGAAGCCGGAATGTATTTATTATTTTATACTATACTTATGTCGATATTGAATATATGACAAAGAAAAACTAAACATTGTAACATATCGAAGGGACATTATTGATATTAATTGTTGAGGTGTGTAAGAGTGAGACAAACATCAATGTGCCTATATATGACGTCAGCGAATAATGAAAAAAAAACATAGCGGCTTCAATAATATTTGTTGAAAATCGAATAGATTATATACTCACGGATAAATATTTTTGAAATCATCTCCTCTAAAAATAATTCATATAAATATTGTTATAAAGCTTAATTGCATTATTCTACCTACAAAATAACCTTTCTCATACTCATCTGGGTATTGTTGAAAGTTATCTTCAAACCCAAAGGGACTAAAGATTTTTCTGTAGTTTTCAAAACCACCATGCTGAAGAAATGAATTAGAAAATGAAATTTACAAAACAGCTGTATCGTAATAACCTCTGTTTTCTTAAGAGTGCCAAAAACTTTTGGTCACTCTTCACAATGTAGTTCATTGAGTTCCCATGATGGAAGTATGATTACATAATTTGAAAAAATAACGTTCAATACTACTCACATAATAACTGTTACAGAATGAACTGCAGGCATTATGGATTAATTTAGGGAAACATTATCTAAAATTGATGAAACGTTTAAATTAATCGAAGAAAATTCAGCTGAAAAACATGCAATCGAAGCGAAAAATCAACATATCAGAATGTGTAATGAAGCTCTGAAAAAAATTAAAACTCAAAGTGTGTGAGAAAAGTAAGTAAAATCATAACGAAAATTGGTCAATTGAAACAATTGAGATGTTATGTTATGACTTGTAATGAAGAAGGAGCGTAAGGTTTGGTGGAAAGATGTAAATTCTTGTTTCAATAACAGAGTAAAGACGGGTGACCTAATCAATGTAAAAAATAAAGAAATAAAAGCATTTTTGGCTGACAGAAATAATATAGCTATAGGAATTCTGGCTCCTTCCTTATGGAAAAACACGTGCAAATTTGAGCAGGTCTTTTCTGGACCTTTTTAGACCTCAGGCCCAGTTCACACGGAGGGATAAAGGTCCGTGCCTCGTCTCTGCCAGACGTCCATTCTGTGTGAATTGGGTCTTAGACTTTCAGAGCTCACTCCTCCACTTTTCGTTATTATCCAGTCGATCAATCAGAAGCTATCGCGCGTTCAGCAAGAAATTCAAACCACCAGTAGATGAACAAAGAGGCTTTTGTCCCAAAATCCCATGTATTTTCTTATGGAGCTAAACTTTTTTGCATTTTTCATGACATCCGATCGGAACCTTGTGGAACACCCAACTCGAGGTACATGTGTTTTGGAGAGTGGGAGAGAGAAACGTGTGACGTAATTGATGCAGGATGGAATGAGTATCGTAGAGATTCAAAGAGCGTGGGACTCCGCCTCCGTCCCTTGTCCCGCACCAGTCACGTGGTCCTATTTAAAAAAATTTATCGGTATGAGGATCGAACCCAGGACGTCGGCGTGGTAGGCTTTGTCCTTAGCCTCGACACCAACGTGGAATATTGGAAGTCATTGCGAATTGTTTATAGCGTTTATTTTGTCGGACTGAAATTGACTCATTTTCTATACTTAACCTCATTTCTGGATTTCCGTAGAATTTTAGGGAAATTGTAGCGTCATTTTCTTGTAGAAGATAAAAAAATGTTCATTAGATCTGGTGAAGAATTGATGTTTCATATAAAGATGTGTGTGTGTGTGTGTGTGTTTATGTGTGTGTATTGGAAGCGCGAAAGTAATATATTAATGATGATGAATCAGAGCTGAGAAAAAATATGGAAGTTTCACACTTCAACGTGTGGTCCCTCAATGTGTACAGGGTGTCTCAAAATATATCATGTCATGTGGAATCAATGTATATACAGGGAGTTTCAAAATACATCATTTAAGAAAAAAATATGTCGGTTTAACGGAAGTCTAGTGTTCCAACATGTCAGAAGGACACTAAGTCGTATCGTTGTTAACCAAGTTAGCATCATCAGGAGAAGAAGGAGTTATGTGGAGTTACGTGTTGTGGAGTTAACGTGGGGGCAATGGGGGAACGAAGTATTCGACAATGAAATGTCAAAATACGTTTTTTACGTGCGTTACGACCGTTTTGTGTATGTTTCAACCGTTAATCGTGCGTTTCTATCGTTTTACATGCGTTTCAACCGTTTTACATGCATTTCAACCGTTTTACGTGCGTTTATTCGTTATTGTTTCGTCGTCATTGTCGTTTTTTTTTTTCATGTTACAATATGACAGTCATCTATCACATAACGCGTTGCGCTAACCAAGTAAGCATCATCAGGATATGACTAAAGTCAATGCTTTGTCGTATGAAGGTTCATTTTGCGAATTTTCAGACTGCTGAACGGAACCTTGTGGAACACACTCATCCTAACTTCTGATACAAAGCGGTGTCGGTCAGCTAATCAGAAAAGAGGAATCAAATATCGGTGGGATGATTGTGTTAGATGAAATTAAACTGAAGAATGAGGATCGAATAATAATAGTAGTGATAAAACATTGAAACTTTGAAAGTGATGTAGTCAGCATGGTAGCTGGTGACGCGGTAGAAAATGTGTGATGATTTGTAGAAATGAATGGCACAACTGTCAGAAGGGCACTAAGCCGCATCTTCGTTAATGATAGTTGGATCTTAATGTGCAGTACATTAAATGAAAGAGAAATCAATGCAGAATTTATCGACGAAGAAAAACGAAGATGGCGCAACATGTCAGAGAAGCACTAAGCCACATCTTCGTTAATGATAGTTGGATCTTAACGTGCAGCACATCAAATGAAAGGGAAACGAATGCAGAATTAATCGACGAAGGAAAAACAAAGACGATGCCAACAGGGCACTTAGCCGCATCTTCGTTAATAATAGCTGGATCATCACGTACTCACGTCAAATGTAAGAGAAAGAAATGCAGAATTCTTCGAAAAAGAAGAAACAAAGATGATGCCAATAGGGCACTAAGTTGTATCTTCGTTGATAAGAGTTACATCGCGTGTAGCACATCAAATGAAAGGGATACGAATGAAGAATGTATCGACAAAGGAAAAACAAACATGTCAGTAGGGCACTAAATTGTATATTCGCTAATAATGATCAGATCGTCACGCACAGCACGTCATCGACAAAGAAAAACGAAGACGATGCCAACAGGGCACTAGGCCGCATCTTCATTAAAAATGTTTGGATCTCGACATGTAGCACATCAAATGAAAGGAGGAGGGGTAAACAATTAATAAAGGGAACTAACTCAAAGATAACGTCATGTCAAAAGAACAGTTCACATTTTCGCAGACAGATTATAATATTATGCATGGATATTGAAATTGATAAAGTAACATCATTGTGACATGTCAAATAGGCATAAGGTGTGATGAAATAATTTCGAAATTCATATGAGAAGCATATGCAAAGTTGTAGAGATCTGAAGAAAAATTGTGAAAAGTTTATTATCCCCCTTCGACATATCTTTATGTTTCATGCAAAAATAAACACATCCGGTAATGACAACATCAACGTATACTGAAGCAAAAGATATATTTGGCTTCCTTGTGGTGAGAAAGTTTCGAATCTGTCAAAAACAGGTCACTTCCGGTTTTCACTTCCGGTCGTCCAATTCCGATGATTTTGACACCAATGGATTCGTTTGGATCAAGAAACATAATTATTCATTTTACAAAGCCAAAAGGACCTCATAACCTATTTTCGTTATATTAGCTGTAACAGGTCGATGTTGGTATTCATTTCAAATGATTTCATTTGTAGATTATGAAAAATATAGTATGAAGCGCCTAATGTGGAATAACATGGAAGAAATGCAAATTCAAAGAAAATCATTGAAACAATTGGAAATTCAATGTTATTAGGTTACGAACAACTATAAGTGAAATACAATAGCGACAGTTTGAATCATAACCAAACCAAAAGGGACCTTGAAGTTTCGGAGGCGAGGGATTCTGAAATTCACAAGATACGTTTTCACTATTACACTGTCACCACTAACTGCCTAGATTGACGTGTAGTAAATAATGAACTATTTCGAGCCAGAAGTGAATGAGCGAAATGTCCGATAAAATACACGACTGCGATCGATCTGATTCGTATATAGTACAGGAGTTTAATATACAAGAGATGACCCCATGAATAAAAATCTAGAGGATTCATATCAGGACTCCGAGCTAGCCAATTTTGAGGTCCTACATGTCCAATCCAGCGAATAGGGTAGGTGATGTCAAGATGATAAAAAGAAAGGTGGCGTATTATACGAAGAAGCGGTCATTTCTGTCATGAGCATCGCATAAAAAATTCACAAAAATATGACGTGCTCAGCTGGTTATTTTGGTCACTTTAACCGAAGCGAAAAACACGCATTTTTCAAGCCTCATTTTTTTTCAAATACCCATATGATTTGCAATGTAACGTATCAACGAAAAATTGTGTAAAAATAAACGCATCTTCATTTCATTACGTGTCAGTTTGAAGAAATAACCGTCCACAAATATTGGAAATTTTTATTTAGTCGAACATTTGAAATTTAAATAATCGAAAAACCTTTTCTCTGGGGAACAGATATTTTTCACTTAGGATATTGGTGAAAATAAGAAATCAGTCTACTTTGGTTGAATCATAATGATTCGTAATAGCGCCACCACGTGAAGCAGCAATATTTTACCTTTCGA